>CATKHJ010548020.1:0-20044 GCA_949750685.1 Vernicia montana | reverse complement strand
AAACATAAATTTACATGGAAATGAATGGGGGAGGGGATTGGTTGGGATTTGGATTTGAAACTTGGATTTAGATTTCAAACTTGCCTACGTACCCCATTGAATGGGGATCAAAACCCGCGTAATTCGTTCCACTATGAGGTGAAGGGGGTTTAAAAATCAGTGTGATTTGATTGGTTTGATTTGATTTGAGGTTTAATTGAGGGCAAGAGATTATACCTTCTTTTTGGTTGATTTGAGTGGTGGAAAAATGGTTTTACCGGAGCGGAGTTCCGTTTTGGAAAATAAGATTGATTTTGGAAAAAAAGATATTTGATTACTCAAACTTTAATCAATTAAAAAGATTAATTAATTAAAATAATTAATTAAAAAGATTAATTAACCACTTGAGTGAAATTTAATTTTAAAAAAAAAGATTAATTAATTAATTAAAATTGATTTTTAATTAATTAATTAATTGAGAGTGAGTGGAAATTTTAAAAAAAGATTAATTAGTTAATTAAAATTAATTTTTAATTAACTAACTAATTAATTAGAGAGAGAGTAAAAGTTAATTAAAGAGAGAAAGAGAGAGAAAACAATTGGAAAATCAACAAGAGCTTTTGAGGTGTGTTTTGAAGTTGTGAGGAATGGGATATTTATAGGAAAATGGGAGGTGAAAAAAAGACCAAAAAAGGCTTGAAAATCAGAAAAAATGAGGGGCAATTTCGAAATTGCACAAAAAGGGTCGGGTCCGCAAAAACTGGTGGCGAACGCGCGTGCGACGCCTGCGTATCCACACGAGCAGAATGCAGCGTCCGCTAGACACGCCGGCGAATCTGCCAGTCGCGCCGGCGGATCCGCAGGCTGTCCGCACGGACGTGTTAGTACGGTCAGTCCAGACTGACACATCTGCCACTAACGCGCGTCAGTGGTGGAGCCGCAGGGGGTACCTGCGGCCACCGCGGGGGGTACCTGCGACCGCTGCAGGTCTCTGCGCCACTCCGCGTCGATGACATGAGGAGCCGCTCAGACGCCTTGCGGATCCGCAAGGCATCTTTGCGGATCCGCAAGGCCTCCATGTGGATCTGCAAGGCTTCTGCGCGACTCCGCGTGGGTGACACACGGACGTCCGCTTGCGCCTCATGCTCCGGGCTTCGATTCGGTTTTCGGGGCTTTTTAGGTCAGTTTTCAAAGGTTCTTGGTCAGTTTTTGGGGTATTCTGAAGTCTGAAAAATTATCGGTCAGTGGCGTTGGATCCGAAATTAATTATCGAACATTTTGGCAGTCAGTTTTTGTGAAAATTCGATCAGTTTTGGAAAGGTGATGTTTGGTGCATAAAGTTTGGTCGGGGTCAGAAAAGTGTTAGTCTCCTTGTAATATTATGCATAAAAATCCATTTTTTCGAGGGGGCACCCTGCTCGCTAACTGACTAGCGGGACTGCCGTACCTGCTCTGCGTAGCGCACAAAATTTAGCAGGTGTCAAGTTGCAGCAACATCTTAAGGGTGCAAAATTTAGGGTTCACAGCTGTATGCCAAATTATTGAAATGTGAGTTTTGGCTTGTTCATGTATATTTCTTAGGACATATGGTAAGTAAAGACGACATTCAAGTGGATCCTAAGAAGATTGAAGCAGTGATAAGTTGGCCTAGACCCACAAATGTGATAGAAGTTCATAGTTTCCTTGTTTTGGCAGGTTATTATAGGAGATTTGTCAAAGATTTCTGTAAGATATCTTCGCCATTAACCAAGCTAACTAGGAAGAAAGTGAAGTTCCAATGGGATGATGATTGTGAGGAGAGTTTTCAAAAACTCAAAACTTACCTCACTACAGCTCCAGTACTTGTATTACAAGAAGGATCAGGTGGATTTGCAATATACTGTGACGCTTCAAGAGTGGGACTCGGATGTGTTCTGATGCAACACGGGAAGGTGATTGTATATGCTTCGAGACAGTTGAAGAAGCATGAGAAGAACTACCCTACACATGATTTAGAGATGGCAACAGTTATCTTTGCTCTCAAGATATGAAGACATTATTTGTATGGTGTGTGAGATATACACCGATCACAAGAGTCTCCAGTATATCTTGCAGCAGGGGACTTGAATCTAAGACAGAGGAGATGGGTATAACTACTCAAGGATTATGATTGTCAGATTCTTTATCATCCGGGTAGAGCTAATGTAGTAGCGGATGCCTTGAGTAGGAAATCTATGGGGAGTTTAGCTCATATTGCAGTGGGGAAGAGACCTTTGATCAAAGAGTTGAAGGAGTTGTTCAACAAAGGGTTGCAGTTTGAGGTTTCCAAATCTCAAGTTCTAATTGCTCACTTTCAGGTGAAACCCAAGTTGATTGATGAGATTAAAGTATTGCAAGATGAAGATCCTTCACTTGTTAAGTTGAAGAGGGAAGTGCAAGTGGGGCAAACAACAGAGTTTGAGTTGAGAAATGATATGTTGATGCATGGGAAGAGAATATGTGTGCCAGATGTAAATGACCTTAGAGAGAAGATCATGAAAGAGATTCATCAAGTACCTTACAGTGTTCATCCAGGCGCCACCAAGATGTATCATGATTTGAAAGACTGTTATTGGTGGTCTGGTATGAAGAAAGATATGGCTAAATTTGTGTCTTCTTGCTTGACATGTCAGCAAGTCAAGTTTGAACACCAAAAGCCATCTGGCCTATTGCAAGAGATCAAGTTATCCGAGTGGAAGTGGGAGTACATTTTAATGGACTTTGTGGTAGGGTTACTAAGGACTTTGAGAGGTTATGACTTTATATGGGTGATAGTTGACAGATTGACCAAGTCAGCTCATTTACTGGAAGTCAAGACAACCTACACAGTAGCCCAGTATGCCCAGTTGTACTTGAACAAGATTGTGAGCCTTCATGGTGTACTAGTATCTATCATTTCAGATAGAGGTACTCAATTCACATCTAGATTCTGGCATAAGTTACAAAAAGCTTTGGGTACTCAGTTGGACTTCAGTACGGCTTTTCATCCACAGACCGATGGGCAATCAGAGAGGACCATATAGACTCTTGAGGATATACTCAGGATGTGTGTCCTAGACTTTGGTGGGAGCTAGGATAAGTATTTGCCATTAATAGAATTTGCATACAACAATAGTTACCACTCCACTATTGGCATGGAACCGTATGAGGCATTGTATGGTAGAAAGTGTAGATTGTTGGTATGTTGGATGGAAGTTGGAGACAAGCATATCGAGGGGCCAGAGTTGATCAAAGAGACTTATGAGAAAGTGCCCATGATACGAGAGAGATTGAAAATTGCCTTCAGTAGGCAGAAGAGTTATGTGGATCCGAAGAGAAAGGACGTCCACTTTTCCATAGGAGATCATGTGTTTCTTAAAGTCCCTCCTATGAAAGGTGTGATGAGATTTGGCAAGAAGGGCAAGCTCTCACCAAGGTATGTGGGACCATTTGAAGTGTTAGAGAGAGTTGGCAATGTCTCTTATAGACTAGCTCTTCCACCGAGTTTGGGTCATGTACGTCCCACATTTCATGTATCTATATTGAGGAAGTATATACCGGACGCATCCCATGTGTTGCAACCGCAAGTTATTGTGGTAGATGAGAATTTGACCTATGAAGAGGTACCGGTTGCAATTGTTGATAGACAAGTGAAGAGGTTGAGGAACAAAGAGATAGCAAGGGAAGAATCATGATGTAGAAGAGTGTACATGGGAAAGTGAACAAGAGATATTACACTAGTACCCACATTTGTTTCATGTGTAAGACAAGTAAACTATATGTATATTTGTAAAATTCGGTGACGAATTTTTATAAGGAGGGGAGAATGTAATACCCCAAATACATGTATACATTGTTTGATCCTTCATATGAGTTATTAGATGGGTATTATGTGTACCAAGTATGTTTATGAGCCATGAGTTGAATGAAAAGTGTTTAATGATGATTATGTAATGTTTATATTGAAATGACGCTTATGGGATGAGTTTATGGTTGAATATAATGAATTAGAGATGGTTTTAAAAATTTTGAAGAGTGAACGCACGTTCACATTGTTGAACGCTCGTTCAGAAGGCTTCTGCGTGAACAGTAGCAAATTGAGGACTTGGAGATGAACGTTCATTCACAGATCATGAACGCTCGTTCAGAACCTTTCTGTATGAACAGTTAAAGTTTAGGTATATAAGATGAACACTCGTTCATCATGTCGGGCCTGGGCAGATCTAGCGGGCCATATAAAGAAATTTAAGCCCCATTTCAGTTCATAAAAGTTATTTACTCCTCCCTAACCCTAAAAACTCCAAGAGAAACACCAACCTAACTTCTTAAATGCTAAGGAACTTCATTTATTGCTTCAATTAAGGAATCTAGGGTTGCAAGAGTTCATCCATTCATTCATTGTTGAAGCAATTCTTTGAAGAGGTGAGTTAGGGTTTTGGTTTTCTTTGAATTTCTTCTTCTTCATTGTTATAAATTACTTTTGGAGAAGGGAATATAGTTAGAAATTATGAGTTTAGCATGTGTATGGTGATTTTAAGAGAATGGATTATGTGTATTGTTAATTATATATGTTTATATATTTAGCTCCTCCTAGAAGATTGGATGGAGATCATGAGGGATGTGATGAGCCCTATTGTTTGTTGTGATTGAGGAGCTTCTAAGAGATAATAGAGTATTCTTTTTTATTAAGGTGAGTAGAAAATATACTACTATATTTGTATTTGATATCCTAAGGCTTAAAGCCTATTTGTTGATATACTACCATATAAATTTATATGTATACGAACCCATTTGAATTATATGAGTCCAATTTCTCCAATTGGTGAATTCTAATTTGTTATGTGATTATGTAAACCCTAAGAATTTCATTTGAAACATGTGAACCTTTAAATTCCTTTCATGAGATGACATGTGTTAAATAGTATAGAAATCCCTGACTGATGTGGGTTAATTATCAGAAATTATGCACATTGTAATCCGTTGGATAGGGTATAATATCCTACCCCTATCTAGGATGGGTAAATTGTCCTAGACGTAAAACCTGATCAGTTTCATGTATTCATGTGAAAGAGTATGTCAATATAAGACCTCTACTTTTATATGTGGAAGAGTATGTCTACCTAGCCTCTACTCATATTTTCATGTGGGGAGAATGCTAACAAAATGCCTCTACTCCTAAAACCTTTCATGTGGATAATTTCTATACGTGTTTAATTATAAGCTATGGTTTCTTTCATGAGCTATGTGTATATATATCTTTATATTACACTACCATATGATTCAATTGAACCATGTGAACCTAATTGCCATAATATAAGTCATTTGATATGATATGATCCCTGCCATCCTTGTGAGCTAGCCTTGAATGACCTAGCCTTACAAGTATGGTAGTATATTATTTACTCATTGCTTTATCTCATTAGTGATTCCATTTTTTTCAAGAGATCAGAAGTTTATCAACTCAGTTCTTCAGGCATTTTTCCTTCCTTAAGAACCTATTTGATCAATGTAAATTCTCCATATATTAATTATGTATTTGAGATACTTTAGTGCTCCATGAGTGTAAAAGTGAGATATTCTTTTGGCCTAAAGGCAAAGCATGATGATACTATTTATGTGAACTTGTATTAAGCTAATATGAGACTTATGAGCGTATGTGTACGTGTATGTGGATGAGATGGATTTATGTGTTCAGGTTCTGATATTGGGAATGGTTATGTGTTAGATGTTATATTGCTATGAGATTTATAGGTATATATGGGTTCTACGAGTCTTTGATGGCCTTATGCCTACCCATGCCTTAGGACCGTCACAGTTGCGAAGTTGGGTTGTGACAAGCTTACACCTATGTCTTACACTCGGAGGACGTCTTTTCCCACTCGCTTATTGTATGCCGATGATGTCTTACTATTTTGAAAGGCCTCTATTAGTAATATGCAAGCAATCAATGATCTGTTCACTCTTTATGGCTCGTTAATTGGTTGAAATCTGAAACATACTTTGGCAAGGCGGTTCCTGCTTGTCAAGCTTTGAATTTAAAAGAGTTGACTCATATGAAGAAAGGCACAATTCCCTTCAATTATTTAGAATTTCTGCTTTTTTCAAGTGCTCCTCGAAAGAAATGGTTGCAGTCCATTGCAGACTAGATTATAAATAAAATTTTGAAATGGAAGGGTAACTCTCTCTCCATGGCAGGAAGGCTCACTCTTATTAACTTTGTCCTGCTCAGCTCCTTTTTGCACTCTTTTGCTATTTATAAATGGACTAAAAGCTTGCTCAACTACATTGAAAAATGCATTATATATTTTTTATGGATAGGTTTTATAGTAGCAAAGAAGTTGGTGATTATTCCTTAGAAGTTATGTTGTACTTTAGTTAAAGAGGGAGGCCTGGGTATTAAAAAATTAGAAACTCTCTACCTGACTATGCTAAGCAAAATGACATAGAGTTTAATTTCCAACAGGAATTCATTTATTAATATTTTGCGGTAAAGGTTCTTGATGAATTCTAGGATTGCAAAGTCCTCTTACTTTAATTCCTCGATATGGTCTTCTATCAAGACTATTTTTAGCAATCTTTGATCTTCTATTCAATGGTTAATTTGTAAAGACAACAATTGTAACTTCTGGACTAATGAATGGATTATCCCGACGGTGGCATCTCAATAGAGCATTCGTTTGTAAGCTCAAAAAATGCTCACGAACCTAATCTCTTATTTTCTGTGGAATGGCAATTGGAATTTACCAATGCAGCTGTGTAACATGGATTTAGAATGTTTAGTAAGAGATGTTAAGCTTCTTCCCGAGCCTAATGATGTTTGTATATGGACCCCTGTAATGGATGGCAAGTTTTCGGTGAAAAAGATGTATAATTTCCTCTGCAACAGTAGACATTTTTAAGGTTAAAGCAAGTTTATTTGAAAAGAGTTTCTACCACCTTCAAGATCTTTTGTATGTTGGCATGCCATTTTGGGCTATCTTCCCACAGAAGATTGTGAGGCCTCGCCTGAGCACCGGTCCGATCCGTTGAGGAATCAAAGTGCTCTTCGGGAGAAACTCCACGATTAGAACCCGCTATGAGTTAAAAAATTGGATTTTGTGATTTTGGCACTGTAAAGGGAGTCGCTACTTTAATTTTATTTATTTTTATTGAGAAAAATTAAAGGAAAACCCAAATGAAATTGACTCCAAATTATTTAATTAATCACACTGGAAAAACACTGATCCGCGAGTGACCAAAGAGGGCCCGATGATCAGGTTTTGGTAATAAACAATAAATTTCTTTAGTTTGGCTAAAAGTGTAAAATAACTTTATATAAAAGATGATTTTCATGCATGAATGAACAGGAATACAAATGATGAATGAAACAGTTATAAATGAGACAATAATTATATGAATGACAGCTATAGAGTAAATAAGCAAAAAGCAAAATAAGATAAGAGGATTTTTCCTCTAGCCCTTATGGGTACTAGGATAAGCACATATTCCTCAATTAATTTAATAAAAAAAATTCATAAAGGACATATAAAGCAATAAAATAAAGACAAATAAAAAGGAGAATCAAACCCGTTATATTCCTGCGTATCCTGTTGAATGGGAATCAAACTCCATGTAGTTCTTCCTTCTTGTGAAGGATGAGTTTTGATAAAAGAGTTTGAATTTGTTTATTAATTTAATTCAGATTTTAAATTAATAAATTTTAAATATTTTCAGTTTTAGACCTAAATAAAGGGGTAAGATGATGAATTCTAATTCTAAATTTAGAATTTCAAAAAAAAAAGAGAAGAAGGGAATTTTACCTCTGCTTTTCTTGGCTTTCTCACGAATGGGGCGAGCTTAATTTCGGATCTAAAATCCAACTTGGATAAGGAACTCAAAATGAATAACAACAACTTTAAATTAAAATAATTTTGGTGGGTGATGGATTTGGATATAGAAAAGTGATTTTTAAGTATCAAAATCAACAGAACTTTAGCTATAAATCAAACTATTTTCGGTCCATCCTCTATATTCTGAAGAAGTGAAGGTCTATTTATAAGGAAAGGATGGCCCAAAGGCGGTCAGCAGCACTCTTGTGGCGCCGCCCAAACCGGTTCAGGTTTGGTTCTGTTTTATGTTCAGATCGATATGGTTTTGCACTGTTTTGGTCTGTTTTGGCCCATTTCTAATCCAATTTAGGCCGGGTTTGATTCTCTGGGTTCGTAATTGAAAATTGGTCGTTTGGGGGTGCAATTTTAAGGGTTCAAAGCTTCCCCCTTATCAAAATTGTCTTGTTCGAAAAGCGATTCTGATGATAATAAACCTGGGGGATAATGATGGAGATAAGGAACCAAATTGATGTCTAGGTCAAAGTTTAGACATATTTTTAGAATGAAAGTGATATTCCCTGTCTATTTGGGAAAATAAAAGTTATATTCCCGATCTGTTTGGGTAAAAGATCCTAAGGCTATCTTAGGATAGGTCTGTTTTTAGAAGAGAAAACCTAATTCAGTTTTAAGGTATTGATCCTAAGGCTATCTTAGGATAGGTCTTATTCTGAAGTTGAGATTGATTAGTTTGGGTAAAGGAAATGCCCCCCGGTATCTTTGGGAAGTGATGAAGATGGTCCCGGTCTGGGTTTCATCAGAATTGATCAATCTGGTAGGTAATTCTGAAGATCTGAAAATGGTGCTGCCTAATGGGATGATTGGGTGGATTGGTCTTTTCTGGTAGGAGGAGGGTGTCCTTTTTGGTAGGAGGAGGTGATTGTCTTTTATGATAGGATGATGTTCCTTTTTGGTAGAAAGAGGTATTGGATTAATGATCCATTTTGTTTCAGGAACTCTGATTAGTGACCTGTTTAATATGAAATGCATCTGACTATGCAAAAATTATGAATTGGATACCTTGAACCTTTGAACAGTCAATTTGGTATAAAAGTGCTGATCTTTATAGAGGAGGGTGCCTCCATTTTGGAATGATGAAGGATAGTGGCTTAGTTGTTATGCCCTAGGAGAAAGTCAAGGCAGGATCAGGTTTTGGCTTTTTAGAAGAGGTCATGTTTGGAAGGTTTAGTTAGGTGTGGCCTGAAAAGTTATCTTGGAAGGCTAGGTCAGGTTTGCCTTGGAGATCATGCTTGGAAGACTCAGTCAGGTGTGACCGTAACAGTTATCTTGGAAGGCTAGGTTAGGTTTTTCCTTGGAGATCATACTTGGAAGGCTCAGTTAGGCATGGCCTGGAAAGTTATCTTGGAAGGCTAGGTCAGGTTTTGCCTAAGAGATCATGCTTGGAAGGCTCAGTCAGGTGTGATCTTTTCAAAGGTAAAGATTGTAGGTTGTCTGTATGTGATCCATCTGTCCCTGGACATGACTTTTGGAGGTGTTTTGACCAGTGGACTTGCCACTTGATTTTGTTTGTCCAAAGGAGTTGGACTTTAGGGATGATATGATTTGCTTGGGATGGGCTTTGACTGATTCGGGCCCTTTTTTTAATCAGCTTAAGGAGGATAGGCCTTGGAGAGTTATGGCCTGGCCTTGGCTTTACTAAAAAAAACTAGACTTCAAGGATTATGAGTCCTGAGAGACTTGGGATTTTGGTGGGCTTAGCCCTTGGAAGATGAGATTTTACCAAGGAGACTTGGATTTAAAAGGATGGTAGGTTGGACTTTTTGATCAATGTTAGGAGGTTGTATGATTTTGCTTTTGTAGCATGATTTATGGTGAAGATAAGCACGACTTATCTTTTCGTCTGAGATTGAATAGACTCTTAGAGTGATAGGACTTTTGAGAAGACACTGGATTGATTTGTATGACGACTCGAAAGATGTGTTTTTGGATGGATGATAGGAACCATTTAGCTTTTTGATCTAAAAGACGTGATAGATGACTTGAAGTATATGCCCCTAATGAATGATAAGGGCTACTTAGTTGCTTGACCTAAGAGACATGACGGATGATAGGAATGATATGCCTCTACTGAACGATAAGGGGCAATGTGACAGATTGACATGAAGTATATGCTCATGACAAATTTGACAGAAGATGATTCGAAAGGCGTGCCCTTAATAAGGGATCAACCGGAAGATGATGACTTAAGATGATATGCCCTTAATGTGGGACAAGGGCATAAGGAACAGAATGATTGGATCAAGATGATTTTTCTCTTCTTTTTAGCTCTAACTTCTACCTGAGCCGCCCTTTCAGGTTTTCAACTCGACGATCTTGCTCTAATTTTTGCCTAAGCCACCCTTTTGGGTTTTCAACTTAATGAGCTAATCAATGAATTTTGGCATTTTAAAGATTATTCCACCATGATTACGACTGCTGTTTTCCTTCATCTTTAGGCTCTGATCTTTGTCTAGACCATTTCATTGAATCTTGGTCTAGAGAGAAACCTTGTAGGGACATCGGGTCCTTTTTGAGATTATTGCCTCTTGTTGAGGTGTCTGTTTTTTATTACCCAAAAGTGCAATGGGTAACTTTATTGGATTGCTTTTAGCTTTGACTACTTCAACTGAAAAGATCACCACTTAGTGTTCTTTTTTATTTTGATCATCCTTTGGTTGGGATTTGATGAAGCGACTGCTGATGCGGGCACAAGAATACCTCAAATCTTGATTGTTCCAAACCATAGTGGATTTCATGGTGAAATGCAAATACTTTCCAAAATTCATTCATTTATTTATTTATTATTTTAATCAGATTAAACAGGAAAGATGAGAATAGAGAAATGCATATAAATGTTTTATTACAAAAGGAGAATAAAGTATAAAGACTTAGAATTATAAATGCCAGACTCAGACTCGAATTTGGATTTTGAACATGGACTCTGAATATGGACCCAGACTCAAATTTGGATTTGGACTTGAACTCAATCTCGGACAGGTCAGATTAGTTGGGCTTGAGCTCCTTCATAACATGCTACTTAGGTCGAGGTGAGGTCTGTCTTCCACATTGGTGAAAATGTATGGATCATAGTGATGGATTTAGTTTTGAAAGGAAGGTAGGATCGAGGCATATTGATTTTAGCCTTAAAGATCATAAGGTTCAGATTCTTCATCACTATTCAAATCGGTGGTGAAGAATTCAGGTTGAAATGATCCGCTTCGAATGTAATCTTCAACCCTTGATGCAGTTGCCACTAAAGCTTTGAAGGTGGGCAAGTATTGGGTTAGCAGATGGGCTTGGTAATTTGGGAGTAGGTTCTTGACAAGGATGTCCACATGTTCTTGTTCGGTTAGTCTGTTTACCATTTGAGCATCTTTAGCCCTCCACCTTGTAAGGAACTGGAGAAGGACTCATTCGGAAGCTGTTTGGTGGTTTCTTAATCACGCCTAGTGACATCCACTTCACTGTTGCAATGATATTGCTTGATAAAGGCTTGACAGATATCATCCCATGTTCTTTTTTGGCTTTTGTCTAGTGAAAGGAACCATCTCATTGCAGCACCGGTTAATGATTGTTGGAACAGTTGAGCAAGGAGCTCATTGTTAAGTCCTAAAGGTTGCATTGCCCCCATATATATCATCAAATGGGTATTGGGGCAAGTAGTTCCATCAAATTTCTCAAGTTCAGGCATTTTAAATTTGGGTGGAAGTTTGGCATCAGGGAACAAGGCTAAGTTGTCCACATCAATCAGGTTATTGTGAAGCTTTAAGGATTTGATGGCTTTCTCCATCGCTTTAAATTTCTCCATGAATGCTCTCAGGTCAGGGTGAGAGAAAGCTTCCTTCCTTTGAAAATGATTCGCAGGAGATGAAGCAGTAGGTTGGGGTAATGATGTTTGGAACCTCACTTATTTGAGGGGTACTAGTAACAGCCTTTCCCTTGTTTGTAAGGTCAGTGGTTGTTTTGGATGATGAAATAGTGTTATTATGGGTTTGGATTAGAACAGGATTGGCCTGGTTCAGATTTAGGGTGGTCTGGTCCAAAAATGGGTTTGTTTTAGTCGGGTTGAGGTTAGCTTGATTAACCATGGACCACACTTCTTTGATGATGGATTGCCTCTGTTCTTTGAATTGAGTTTTTTGAGCATTCAGAATTGCTTGAAAATTCTATTCTTGTTTCTTAAGGAGACTGGTCATGAGTGTGGTCAGGGAAGTCATATCAGTCGGATCAGCCATTGGTACCTTTAAGCAAAATCAAAAGAAACCCAGTGAGTGGCGGGTGAGGATATGGAAAGAGTATATAGATTTTAGGGGAAAAGTATCCCTTATGGTGTTATGGACCAATTGCCATTGGCTTTGAGTATGATGGGCCAAAGGTATTAGCATTAGGGATTTGCCAAGGTCTTGGGCTTAGGATTGCATGTTGTGCCAAAGGAATTGGGCTTTGAGGATTTCCTTAGGTAGGATGGGCCAAGGCTTTGGGCTTAGGGTTGCATGTTGTGCCAAATGTATTGGGCTTAAGATTTGTGGGGCGAAGGTGATTAGGTCGAGGTGAAAGTGTTTGAACCTTCTTCAGTTCAAGGCTCCACTTAAAATGAATATGCATGTTGTACAATATGGATACATGATATGTATGAAAAAGGTATGAAGATACAGATGTGTAAGGGTTTTGCTTTATGGAACATACAACCTAAAGTCAAGTTATAGGTTCATTACATGAAAAGGGTAAGGGTGGCTTAAATAGGGTACCCATCATACTAGAGATGTGATATACCTAACCACGTGTGAGACAATAAGTCTCGTATAGGTCCAGCAGTACGTGCATACTCGTTATACCTTTAAAAGAATTAAAGGATACGTCGCGGGCTGGATGATTTCACTATCGGCGAATAGACCCAAAGAGGGTTACCCACTCGATGTTACTTTCTATCCATTGTTTTCCTAGGAAACTAGGGTTTTTGGACAAGGAGTCCACATGTAGTGATGCATGAAAAGTTATTTTGAACTAAACCAAACTTTGTATTTTACCAAAAGTAATCCACTTTTATCTTTTATTTGAAAAAGATTAAATTCTCCCCAGTGGAGTCGCCAACTGTAAGGCCTCACCCGAGTACCGATCCGATTCGCTAAGGAATCGAAGTGCTCTTCGGGAGAAACTCCACGATTGGAACCCGCTATGAGTTCAGAAATTGGATTTTGTGATTTTGGCACTGTAAAGGGAGTCGCCACTTTAATTTTATTCATTTTTATTGAGGAAAATTAAAGAAAAACCTAAATGAAATTGACTCTAAATTATTTAATTAATCCCACTGGAAAAGCATTGATCCGCAAGTGACCAAAGAGGGCCCGGAGATCAGGTTTTGGCAATAAACAGTAAATTTCTTTAGTTTGGCTAAAAATGCAAAATAACTTTATATAAATGATGAATGAAACAGTTTATAAATGAGGCAATAATTATATGAATGAAAGCTATAGAGTAAATAAGCAAAAAACTAAGTAAGATAAGAGGATCTTTCCTCTAGCCCTTATCGATATTAGGATAAGTACATATTCCTCAATTAATTTAATAAAGGAAACTTATAAAGGACATATAAAGCAATAAAATAAAGACAAATAAAAAGGAAAAAATATTATTTAAAATATTTTGGAGTTGATGACTTAAAGGTTGGCATGCCTGCGTATCCCGTTGAATGGGAATCAAACCCCACGCAGTTCTTCCTTCTTGCGAAGGAGGAGTTTTGATAAAAAAAAAGTTTGAATTGGTTTATTAATTTAATTCAGATTTTAAATTAATAAATTTTAGATCTTTTCAGTTTTAGACCTAAATAAAGGCGTAAGATGATGAATTGTAATTCTGAATTTAGAATTTCAAAAGGAAAGAGAAGAAGAGAATTTTACCTTTGATTTTCATGGCTTTCTCACGAATGGGGCGAGCTTAATTCCGAATCTGAGCTCTACCTTGGATCAGGAACTCAAAATGAATAATAACAACTTTAAATTAAAATAATTTTGGTGGGTGATGGATTTGGATATAGAAAAGTGATTTTTATATATTAAAATCAACAAAACTTTAGGTATAAATCAAACTATTTTCGATTCATCCTCCTTATTCTGACGAAGTGAAGGTCTATTTATAGGGAAAGGATGGCCCAGAGGCCGTCAGCGACACCCGTGGCACACCGGCCTGCACGGCTGCACGTATGCGGCGCCGCGTGCTTTGACGACACGCTTTTGGCGCCGCCCGAATTAGTTCAGGTTTGGTTCAATTTTCTGTCCGAATCGACCTAGTTTTGCACTGTTTTGGTTCGTTTTGGCCCGTTTCTGATATGATTTAGGCATGATTTGATTTTATGGGTTCGTAATTGAAAATCAGTCGTCTGGGGGTGCAATTTTAAAGGTTCACAAAGATATGCTCAATTGGAAGGGTTTTCAGCTTACTTCCAGATGTAGTCTTTGCAGCCAAGCAGAAGAAAGTCAACATCATTTGCTGCTACATTGTACTTTTTCTAAAGTTATATGGTGGGCAGTCAGGTCTTTATTTGGAAAAAATATATACTTAGATGGGTTTTTCTCTAATTTGATATATCGGGCCATGTAGCATTCTTTTAGTACTCAAGTGGAAGTGCTTTGGTGCTCAGCTATCATTAATTCAGTTTGGCTTATATATATGGAGGACTCGAAACCTACTCATCTTTGAAAACCAGGATGTTAATATTTTCCATGTTTTAAGACAGCTTTGGTCTTTCATCCACGAATGCAACTTCTTTCATGTTGGTACTATGTGTAATTGTTGTAATGAATTAATGACTTTTCAAAATCTAAACATTGCTGGCAGGCCAGGAAAAGCTATTCGAGTTATTAATGTCACTTGGCAACCTCTTCCTCCTATCTGGATGAAAGTTAACACAAACGAATCTGCCCTTGATGCTCCGGGCTCCTCAAGGGCTGATGGGGTATTTAGGAATCCTCAGGGCTATGCTCACGGTGCATTTGCATTTAATACTGGCACGACTTTCGCTTTTATAGTTGAACTTTGAGCAACCATTTTTGCAATCGACAAAGTCTGGAACAAAGGGTGGCATAACCTCTAGCTGGAATGTGACTCGATATATGTAGTACACTTATTCAAATCTCATTCTCTAGAGTTGCCTTGGGAGGTAAGGCAATAATGGTCTCAATGCTTGAGTTATGTGTATCAAATGAACTACTTCGTCTCTCACATTTTTCGTGAAGGTAATCAAGTTGCAAACAAGCTGGCTCGGTTGGCTGTTTCTAATTCGGACATCCAATGGTAGGATACTTCCTCAGATTTTTGTAATAATTTGTTGTATGATGACTTTAGTGGTAGGGAGAATTTCTGCTTTCGATAGCCTCCTTAACTCTCGTTTAGGAGGTTGATCGTGTTTGGTTCTTTTTTATTATCTGTAGACATTTTCTTTTGTTATTAATTTTATTAGGTTGCCAGTTAGATGATTAGGATACTAAGGATGTGCCAAGGTGCATCTACTTATTTTTGGTCACCTGCTTTCACTTTAAAAAAAAATAATGTTACTAATTAACATACTTTTACCAAACAACTAACATTCATAAGCTAATTGTTATTGTCTGTCACGACCCAATTTGAGAGTCGCGACCGTCCTAGGATATGGGTAACCAACAAGACACTGAAGACCCATATAGTGCATTACGATCGATACTAATCTTAACGAAAATTCAGCAGAGTGCTGACTAGACTTATCAATATCCCCAAGATCCACAACCTGTAATAAACACCATCACTTCTATAATTCACCTTATTCCCTCAACTTCCATAGCACTTGCATATACCAACAAGTACAATTCACAACGTATTAATTTTTGTTCATCATTTATATCATATACATCAATTATCCATATATACTATTTAAGTTTAGTACTTAATACGATTTACTTCTCATAAGCATTGATTACAAACCATAAACAATATAATAGAACATCGTAAATTCAAAATGACCATGGAGCTCTAAACTAGTCATTGGGTTATATGGACATTTTAAACTCAAAGGAAGAAAAAATAAAACAACTGCAACTTAGTAATTCCCAAGTGGAGAAGGGACATGAGAATACCTTGCTCATATCTCTACAGCACCTGAAAAAAAATATTAAAAACCACAAGGTGATATTGTACTCAGTGAGTAAATAATCCACTAATATCATATGCAGGCAGGGAAAAACAATAATAGGTAATGGTATCAATGACTTCATATGAAATGGCATTTAAGAATCATCTTCATATATCTTTAGCAGAAATCAAGCAATTTAGAAGCGGAGTGCTTCTCAATATAAGATTGAGTAGCAGCTTATGCCTTACTTACTCACACATATCACATATAAAGCGTAAGACTGATCAGGTCTTACGGCTAGGACCACCCCTCTTAGCTAAGGTTCAGATGCATACACCCCATCCACAAGTTTTCCAGTGTGCACACAGTCTAATATATTACCCACATTAATCGGGAATTTCTGCTTTAAAGTAAATTCCACATATCTCATATATCAATTATCATTTGGGATTATTCAAGTGACATTAGACATATAGACTATTGCAATATCATATGAATTCAAGCAATATGAATTATTTTAAATCAAATATGAAGTGAATAATTTGAATGAGAAACCCTAGCAACAACTTATAACAATGAATTAGGGTTCAATTAATAAAAAATTTCATAGATAGCTAGGGTTTTCAAAATCAAGAAATTCAATGGCATAATAAAATTTAGGGTTCTTATATGGATTAAGGTTTGCATGGAACATGGAAAGCAATGAAAATGCCCATATCATACTAGTAAATTATTTACTCATCTTATCGCCTTAGCTCTTAATATATTTAGCACAAATAGTACAGAAACTTGTTTTTTTTTTTTATTTTTTTTTTATATTCCCTTCTTTGTCTAATTTATCCTTTGACTCTACAATCCATTTTTACATTCAAATTATACATTACACATTGATACTTAAAATTCAAAGCAAATTAATCATAGCTTAATTTCTCAAGTATTAATCCCAATACTTAATTTAATATTTAACTTTATAATATTTTACTAACAGCCGATCAATTCAAGTCCAACACATGGAAATGAATTCATTCATTTAACCAATATAATTTTCAACCAACTTATACACATACATGTATATTGGCCGACTGGCCTATCTTTGAGATCCCCAATCTTATGTACTTATTTCACAATTCTAATTCTATCTTCAATTCATTAAATATTACCTTATTCCTTATTTCATCTTCAATAATAAAATCATTAAAATCTTTTATAGAAATATTTCATTTTAACATTTGATTAAAAGTAACTTAAATCTCATATATATAAAAAAAAAATTCATTAATTATACAATATTATTTTCATTTGCTTAATAAAATTATTTTAATTTAATTTAATTTACTCATAATTAACTATATATAATTACAAGAAATTTATCGATAATAGAACTTTATTTTAATTAATTTCATACAATCTTATAATATTGTTAACTTATCAATTAGCACTAAAAACAAATAAATATAGGTGAATTACTAATTTTTCTTTTTCTGGCATTTAAATACCCAAAATTAATTTAATAAAAGAGCATTTTAGGCTCACTGGAATCAAATTATCGCAAATTAGCTTCAAAATTGGGATGTACATATGAAGTACAACTTACTAGAGCTTATGGATCACTGGCGGCACGTGAACCCACGCTCCCGTGATCAGCTAGCGACTGCTGCCGCTGACGGTAGTCCTGGAGGTCGAAATTGATGCCATCTGAAGCGTCTCTTCGCCAGAAGTCCAAATAAGCACACCACTTGCCGCCACTCGCAGTTGTTTCGCCGGAAAACCACCAAAAAGCTCTGGTGATCAAGATTTTTGATCTCCTTTTTCGGTCATCCTCAGCCAGCGAGCCAAGTCATCGCCACCGTCCGTCTTTAGAATCGCCCGGAATCAAAATCAAAAGCTTTTGCGCCGACGGAGCTTTTCCTTGCCCGTGCATCGTCTGCAGCAGCTGTATCTCATCGCTGCTAGTTCCATCGAGGTTGGCGGAGGCTGGACTACAATCTGGTGGTGGCGATGTCAGCGTGAGGTGGTCAGAGGTAGTGGTTCCATCACCGGTAGTCCTCCCTTTCTCTCTCATTTCTCTCTCCCCGATTATGTTTCTTTTCTTTTTCTTTTATTTCTTTTCTGTAATATATATAAGTATTATTTTTATTTATATACATATTATATAATATATATTATTTAAACCATTTTTGTTACATATTTTTTTTATTTTAATTCCAAACAAATATATTGATTCATTATATATATATTTTTTAATTTGTTAATTTAATTTATATATTTTTTTAATATTCAATTCTTTAATAAACATATTATAATTAACCAAAACTTTAAATAATTAATTTCATAAAATATTTTTTTATTACACCATTCAAAATATCAATATAGAATATAAATAATTGTATTTTCTTATTAAAGCAAAATTTAAAAATTAATAGAAAGTCAGATTATTACACTGTCAACCAGTATTATCAGAACTTAACCAAGCACTTAACTATATAAATAAAAAATATCAATTGTCAATTCAATTGTTGAACCACTGATTTTTAATAATTAAATAGTATATAAACATATAGATAAATATATGTGTACGCAAATATTTATAATTTTTATATGTAATTAATGATTTAAAAACTTAAAATTTACTTAGTAAACATTAAATATATGTAAAAATATTAAAATTAATTTAAATTTTATTACATGGTGATTTAATCAAGGTTTGATTAAAAATCATGTCGTTCAACAGCGACTTAGTATAAGTAATTATTTAATTTTTTTTTTTAAATTTAATCAACCCATTATTTCTCATGAGTCACACTTCAATCCCTGTACAACTGACAGGTTGATTCAATTTTATAATAATATGCTATTAACTATCAATTATTAAACTAAAATTCAAATAAAAATCAAAAATATTATAAAATTTGAATTTTTTAATGGATAATTTTACTAAATGTAAAGTAATTACATATCACTATAATAAATATTTATTTTTAACTATAAGAGTTACATGTGAGATATTCATTTTTAACCATAAGAGTTACATGTTTTAAAAGAAAAAAAATTTAACGTTAATAAGAATTAACAACAATATGACTGAATCGATATAGAAAATATGTAATGAAAATTTTTTCATAACATTATTATATATATTTAGTAGTATATATCATCAACATGTTATTAATATTTGGTAATAGTAATACTATTAATGTGTTGTATAAAAATATGTAATTGTTAATTATTAATTTTAATATTAAATATCAAATGATGTTAAATTAATATTGTTAAATTTAATATTATTTGTGGTAGGATGTATTAATATATGTTACCAAATAATATAGGAATTCATTTATCCTATTATACAAATATATTTTACAATAAATATACTTCTCTTGATGCCATCCCTTTAATTAGAAAAGGCAAAAGTATATCACATAATTCTAGCATATTGTATGTGATTTATATCTGATTTTATGAGTTAATGTTGGATTCGTCTAGTCGAGAGTTTAGATTTGATATACTATATGAACATATATGGCTTTGATACTATTATGTTAACAAGATTAAACATAAATTTTAAAGATTTTATTTTAAACACTTCAAAATAATATAGCTCTTACAAACTCTCTCTTTCTCTCACTTTTACAATGGTACAACACTCACTTCAAGCTATTATTTTCTTTTCTATTTTGGGATTATTATATATTGCAAGGGGAGGGGGTATTTATACAAACACAAGATTAATACAAACCACACAATTTGCTTTAGTTAAACTAATGCAAATATTCAAGAACTATACACATGGAAATCAACTTCTTAGATAATTACCAAACCCATTAACACTAAGCATTATACCTAACTTGATTATTTTGTCTCCTCTCTTTTAATCTTGGCCACAAATCTTTCTTCTTTTGATTAAGACCACAAATGCAAAGATATCATACCTAACTTGATTATTTTGTCTCCTCTCTTTTAATCTTGGCCGCAAATCTTTCTTCTTTTGATTAGAACCACAAGTGCAAAAACAAGTTTAATTCAAAAACCCCCCCCCCCCCCCCCCCCCCCCCCCCCTAAACTTGTTTTATCATGCGAAGCATATTTCTCAGCCTTGCAAAAT
>CATKHJ010548006.1:0-14132 GCA_949750685.1 Vernicia montana | reverse complement strand
GTGGACCTATATATATATATATATATATATATATATATATATATATATATATATATATATATATATATATATATATATATATAAAGTTTGATTGATTGATAAAACTTCATACATCTTTAGTACATTTTTGCTCCAATAAGGATTTCGTTTAAAGATGGGCTTTAATCACTTGGGTTGAGAATACTATGTGAGAATTGATGTAAATATATATAATATTAAAAAAAGGAAGCATAATTCTAAGAGCACCCAAGATTAGGAGGATATTAATAAATAAATATTATATCCTATTCCCACTTTTGGGGGAAAATATTGTAAATAGCCTAAAAAAGATGTGCATATTATTATTGGTAGTGTTTTCTGTTTTGGACACTTTGTATCTTAGAAGACACTCTTTTCTTCTTAATTAGGGGATACACTCCTTTATTATGTTTTTGTCTTGTGGAGGTAAAATTCAAATTTAACTAATAATCAATCTCATATAATGTCAATTAGATATAGTATGCTTTTTTTTTAAACAAATAATTTTTTAAATATTTAAATTGAAAGATCTCGAATTTAAATTTCTCATCAATCAATTTAAAATTTCAATTTTATTATGAAATTAAATCATATAATTCAGAATCACTCATAATTTATTTGTCGTTTTATTAAAAAAATAATAATAACTTGCATGTAATGAAAATAGAAATTAATATCATCTTGCAATGAGAAATGGATATGTGAATAATTGACAATATATATATATATATATATATATATATATACTTGCATATAATAAAGCTATAAATTATTGTCATTTTGCAATGAGAAATGGAAATTTGAATAGTTGAAAAAAGAAAAAAGGATGGATATCTAGGCAAATGCAACTTCGTTTATGCTTCATTCGTTTTCATTTGGAGGAAATGCCAAAATGCCAACAATAGTTTTTGCTCACCTCAGCAACTTTTAATATAAAGTTGCTTTTAGTGCTTTTGTAAATAAAATGAGTGGGGCACAAACTATATATATATATTTAAATTATGAATTTATATTGTAAAAAATGTTTCGAATTTATTTTATTATCTTATATAATTTTCATTTATATTTTTTGTTTTGTTTTAAGAATATTTTTTAATATACAAAGATAAATAATTTTTCAGTTCTTTTTTAATATGGGGAGAGGGAATCGAATATGAATCTATTGTTCAAACTATATATGCACTTACCATTAAATTATACTTTAGTGTGATAAATTGAAGCACTTAAAACTCTATTTGGTGTGATTATTTAGAATTTATTTGATTTAGCATATGAAATTAATTATTTGGGATCAACAAATATTGAGCAGCCAATAATTGAGGGTTAAACACTAATCAATATTTCAGTTATGATTTTGAATTGCTAACCACTCAATTTTTAAATAATACTTCAAGCATTTAAGACCTATTTGATATCATTTATATTTCTAAGTTTTAATTTTTGCTTTTTATACTAAAATTTATATTTTGGAAAACAGATTGATATTGAAATAAAAGAAAATTATTTTTTATAAATTTCTCTTATTGTGACCTTTATTTTTTTGTTTTAAAATACTAATTAACAAAAATAAATACATTTAGTAATAAATTGTTCTTTTACATTTCTGAAACAAAATTAAGAATAAAAAATAACAATCATATTCAAACAGACTCTAAGTTTATTAAATATTTTAAACAAGCAATTGAAAGACTAAACGTTAAATATTGATTCTCAACCGCTCATTTAAAAGGACCATTATAATAAGGATTGATATTTCTTTTTTGATTAATTAATTTTTATTGGACTTTAAACTTATAATCTCACTATATTGAAATTGTGGTTGATAATTAGTGAATTGATGATTTTGTTTTTTGTAAATCATCATTACCAAGAATTTTTTTTTTTTTATCTATGTAGTGAAATAATTTAATTTTAAAAATATTGTGTTATTTGTTATCATTTCATTTTAATTAGTTATACAAATTAAAATGCTCATAAAAAGGTTAAACAAATTAAAAGGTAAGTAAAAAAAAATATATTACTAAATTTATAGTTAGTTTTTGTCAATGATAAATATTGCTTCTAACCTAACAAATGTGAAATGTGTAATTAATTTAAGCAGTATTGTTAATAATTTCTTACTATTATCAAATCATACATAATTAATTTATACTATATTTATTAAAAGAAAAAATTATTCTTGTTATTAATAAATTTTGATAGAGATAATTTACTTTAAATGATTTTTGACAACATAGAGAGATTAAAAAAGAAAGATGTATTCCAATTATTTTTTTTAGCATTAATTTTATCGGTGAAATTTAAATTTTGATTTTCACTTTTAAAAATAGTTTTAAATTATTATTAGACTAAAGTGGTGTTTGATAACACCATTTAACACTTAAAACTAAAATTTTTAGCACTTAATTGTTTTAAATTTGTTTGATAACTACATCTTAAAAGTTTAAATTAAGTAAAAAACCACTTAAAATAATAAGTTAAAATTTTTAACTTAAAATTTATACTGAATGCAATAAGTGATTAAACTTTTAAATGTTTTTACTATTTAAAAATTATATCATTTATTTTATTCAGCACATAAAAGTCAATACTTAAATTTTCAGTATTTAATTTCTAGTTTTACCAAACACTAAGACACTAATAATGTATTGCAACTTTTTAGTATCAACAATGGTTGGAATTTCAAACAACTAATCATTTTTTATAACGAAACATAGATCTTTGTCCAATTGTTGGGATTAAATAATTAAAGACGATTTTCAATTATTAAATTATTATTTTTATAAGCCAGAGTATTTATCAATTTATACGTGTATTCAAATTATACCAAACATTTTATATGTATTATAAAATACAATTTTTCTCTAAGGTTAAACAAAATAATTAACTTTTTTTCCAATAAAATTTGTATCCCTCAATTTTCAAATGTATATAATTTTAAAAAAATAATTATATTATTAGTGTTTGAACTTTTTCTTTTTTTTTTTCTTTTTAATTTCAGTGACTAGATTTTAGTTTATTTTATTTTTTATCTATTAAGTGTCGGAATAAATTTTCAATCAAGTATATTTAGTCGAAATTTTTTGTCAGATGATAAATTCACTATAATACCTCAGGCGGGAACTCAACATAAATTTATTTTTGTCCCTCCTTCAACAAGGGAAGGTATGAAGTACAAAACATGATTCTCACTTAGATACTTTCAAGCCTTTACTCCAAAGATGCAGTCACTGACTTAAGTATCAGAGGGCCTACGCCAAGCCAAAAGCTTGGTCCTCTAATGTTCTTTCCCGTTCTCTTCTCTTGTATATGAGCCCATACCCAAAGACAAAGCAACTTGTGTCAAATTATTTAGGTCCAACACCTCTAGCACAGTCTCGATGGTGGGTGGACTCCAGTCTAAGACTCCCTAAGGAAAAACCCCATCAAGAATGGCCTCGTTTGTGGGAACAATAGATCACAGATCCGTAAACTCAACTAGAATGGGTGGAGCCAATTAGAAGAATAAAGGAACATGCGATTCTTCTAGGGGTCAAACCCTTAATAGAAGGTCTACGTGAAACAAAGAAGCCACAACAAGCTCTTCTCTCTTTGATCCTAAGAAGCATTCCCCTTATAGAGTGCATACATGCAAGCGCAATAGGTCAACTCTCCTTCAGGCACCATCTAAAGCATTGAGGAGCATACCAATGTCAAAGTAGCAATTCCAAAGCTAAAAGCCTGACATTGAAGCCTCATCAAATAGAGAGACCAGGGGAGGAGAAGCTTAAGGATGAAGGAAATGAACCTATGCCAATACCAAAAATGAAGACCCAGAGGCTAATCCTAGGAAAGGGAAACTCCAGAGGTTATGAGTAAGCCACTGGTCATTAAGGTTCCAACCTAAGCAACCTTTAACTCTTTGAGTAGGGGGCCAAAAGCTAGACAATCCCATAAATGCTAATCAGAAGGGATTGCAGAAGTTGAGAAAGAACCATACAACGTTCGAAGACAAGACTAAGGAGAAAACTTTCAAAGCACTCCATTGTGTTTATATATATATATATATATATATATATATATATATATATATATATATATATATATATATAAGCAATAAAAGAAATATTTTTCCCAACAAACTTGGTGCAATGATGCTTGTGAGTAGCCACTAAGACCTTAACGTGAGGTATAATAAGACCTAATGAACTCTAGGTGAATATCCACGAGACACTAAGACCTCTATGTAACGCACAATCTATGCAAGAAATATAACCTTTTAGAAAATTTCAAAAATAAAAATTACGTACTATATTTTATTATTATTAGTGAATCCACCAAATTAATCATAAATCGAATAAATTCTTATGAGATAAAAATAAATAAATTCAAAATATATATAACCTTAATTCATGGTAAAAAGACATCTTGAATCCTTGTCAAATAATTTAAACTAAAATTATAAAAAAAAAAAAAAAATAGTTGTTTCACATGCCAAATATTATAGATAAAAATACTCCCTATTTTAAGATTTTCTTAATATTTGAATATTTTTTCAAGTCGATAGTGGACTTGCAAACATGAAAGGGTGTTTCCTTTACACAAATGTCCTCTTTATTCTTCCTCTTGTATTTTATTACTCTACCCAAAATGTTTGACTTCTTTTTTCATTTTTAGCTATCTCAAAAAGATTGTCCCCTTATTACTAATATTAATGAATGGGAATTTTAATTTTTGATTCAAATCTCTAACAACTACAAAATAATAACATTTTAATTTTAAATATGTACCCATATCAATTGTATTGTTTTGATTTTTTTAAAAAAATTTAACTTAGCTCAAAACACATGCATTATATGTTAATTTTATAAAAATAGAGATATTTATGTTTCTATATCATATCAATTTTGATGAGGGATAAAAATAGTCCTAATATTAAATGGGCCCCAGAATGGACGAAAGCCACATATCAATCTAATACCCAGCCAGGATCCAAGCCCATTAAAGAAGCGCATTTGAACCAAGCCCAAGAGAAGGACCTTTTACACCTGTTCGTCAAGAAGACTTCGCCTTCGCCTTTTGGCTTTTCCAGGCCATCCCAGCAGGAAGCTTGTTGGGTAAGCTTCCCAACTGTAACAAATGTCACTAAGTACCAATGTCAGCATAAGGATGCCAGAACATGCACGCCTCTAGGCGGCGCTCCCTTCTCCTAATACATTATCTCTCCAATCACATCCAATCAACTGCCAAAAAGGTAGAATACAACCTACTCTGCTCCACTACTAGCAACAGACCTGCACCAGTCATCATCAGGGTAAGGACAAGGGCAAGACATGCTCTCCCACTCACAAGGCAACAGCCATGTAAGCCGTACAACCAAGGCATATAAAAATAAAGATGAACAACTGATTGAGGTATAATATAACCTACTTTGCAAAAAGGTAGAATACAACCTACTCTGCTCCACTACTAGCAACATACCTGCACCAGTCATCATCAGGGCAAGGACAAGGGCAAGACATGCTCTCTCACTCACAAGGCAACAACCACATAAGCCTTACAACCAAGGCATATAAAAAGAAATATGAACAACTTATTGAGGTAGATTAAACTCTGCATCTCTCTAATCTCATTTCTCTTACTAAAAAAGCTCTTAAGCCCAAGGGTACGAAAATCTCCTTCCCCAAGCTATCACCGGCAAAGCTCTGTACTAACTTGAGTGTCAGAGGCTTTTGATAACTCTATTTTCTTAAAGTTATTTTACTTGTTTAGACTTAAATTTTGGTTCAGTTCTTGAGAATTTAATAATATTATTACTCATTTTGAAAAATAAATAATTCAAACAATTTATAAATAAATTATAACATGTTTTCAGTATTTTATTTTATTTTATTTTGCAGATCAAAATGATGTCATAATGATAAAAGCAATGATGTCATGATAATAATGATGCAGGCAATGATGCAAGATTATGGAAAAAGGTGGAAGTTGCCTATAAATAATCATTACTACTCATTCTTCAAATCATCATTCAATCAAATAAACAAATATAGAGATTTATATTTTCTTAGTTTAGTTTCTTTTTATTTTCATTTTGATCAAGAAGAAAAGTTTTGAAGCTCGTGTACGCCAAAGACTGTATCCCAAAATTTTTTTTTTCTAAACTTTTATTTTTCAATTCAATAATAAGTTGTTATTATGTTTTCAATTAGATTGATTGTTAATTTAATTGTTTCTTTCTTTTTAACTATGAGTAGCTAAATTTCTTCTCTAGAATTTAGATGTAATCTTTTGATTTACTTATGACTATCTTTGTTTGATTGATTTGGTTTTGATTATTGGAATTAATCTTTTATCTTAGAATTTAATGCTTGTGAATAATTGATCACTATTTGCATGTTTAAAGATATTATGTGAAGTAGCGAGAGCGGAAGCATAATATTAGTTCATTGAGATATTAGGGAATGTGTTGCTCAAATTTAAGAATACTCCTTTGTGATTAATTAAAGGATTTCCATAAAACTTAAAGGGTTTGTGTTAATTGCTTGTGATCACGAGAGTAGACATAAGGTTAACATAAATATTTGTGTTGTATCTTGAGAGAGAACATTATATAATTTAGGAAATTCTAATTATTAATTTAATGAAATTAATCCAAGATAGAGAATATAGAAAAGTCATAGTTAATCAATTGATGAAATTTAAATCCTAAATCTTTTTCATATATTGAATTTATCTTTTAATATTTATTTTTATTTTCTTTTTTATCCCAGCTAAATCTGTAAGGTAATTCATAATTTTGATAATTGTCAACTCCTTCCCTGTGGGATCGAAACTCTACTCAATAACTATATTACTTGTTCAGGACCTGTGCACTTGCAGACTTTTAGCAACAAGTTTTTGACGCCGTTGCCGGAGAAGACGACATTGTTAATATCAATAAAATTGATATACTCTATTATTTTAGATTCTTTATTTTTATTCTTTCTTATTGCACATCCCTTTAGGTGTTTATGAGAAGCGATTTCAATGCAAAGTTAAAGGAGTTAGATCCTAAAATCGAGTGTAGGTGTAAAGCTTTGTGTGAGGCCTCACTTGAACGCTCCCCTTCGCTCAGGAGCCTTAAGGAAAGGCGAGCAATTTTTAAGGATGTTTAAGTACAAGTTTCGGTGCTCACGATTGGAACGTCTATCGTTTGGAAAATTGATTTGATTTTTGAAAGGATTCGGGAGTCGCCACCCTAATTTATTTAAATGGAAAAATTAAAGAAAAGCCCAAATTGACTCCAATTATCTTTGATTAATTTACCTATGGACAAAGTCACTAGCCTTCGAACCAAGTTGAGCTCGGGGACTAGATTTTTGGTTTTAAATAATCTAAATTTGGCTCCTAAGTTTGATTTGACTTTAAAATTGATTTCATGGATGACGAGTATTAATTGTGATTTAAAGTGCATGATCATGACATAATTACGAGTGCTTGGAAAAATAAAGAGCAAGTAATTAAAAACATCCACAAGCTAAGGAAAGTGTTCTCTTTAGTCCTTATGGATTCTAGGAGAACCACAAGTCGCTCCTTAACTCCAAGATAATTAAATTAACTAATTACATTAATTAAAATTTACAAGAAAACATAAATATAAATATTTACATTAAAAATAAAAGGGGAAGGGAATTAATTGGGACTTAGATTTGATACTTGTATTTAGATTCCAAGCATGCCTATGTACCCCATTAAATGGGGATCAAAACCTACGTAGTTCATTTCACGGTGAGGTGGAGGAGCTTAGAGATTGATTAGATTGGTTTGATTTGATTTGGGGGGATTTTGGAGTTGGTGAGAGAAGATGCTATACCTTCTTTTAGGAGATTTTGAATGGGCGAAGTGTTTTTCCAAACCGGAGTTCCGTTTTACGAACTTCGGAAATTCGGGAATCCTACTCAAGGAAAGTGAATTTGATGAAATTAATCCAAGGAGGATTAAATTAATTAATTACTCAAGGGGAGTACTTAATTACCTAATTAACTAAAAAGATTAATTAATTAATTAAAATGATTAATTAATTAACTAAATAATTAACCTAAAATTAATTCATTTAGGGGCTACTTAAAAGGAGTATGGAGAGATTAATTAGAGAGAGAGAGAAGGGAGAGCAAGTGGATAGCCAATCTACACAAGCTCAAGGGGTGTTTTGAAATGAAAGATGGAGGGGGTATTTATAGGAAATGAAGGTGGAGTGAAAAAACTAAAAAATGGGCAAAAAGGAAAATTTAAGGGCAGTAGGGGGGACCATCCGCCAGGCTGGCCGGTGGATCCGCGTTAGGGTATGCGCAAATCCATAACATCTTTTAGTGGCGGCCGCGACTGATGCTGTTGGATCCGCGCAGTTAAGTGGCAGATTTGTAGGCTTTCCTGGCGGACGTCCATGGTTTTTGAGGTTTTGGGCTTTCAGGTCAGTTTTCGAGGCTTTCAGGTCATTTTTCAAGGCTTCAGAGTCAGTTTTCGATGCTTTCAAGATTTTGAAAAATTACCAGTCAGTGTCGGTGGACTCGAAATTAATTATCGGATAATTTGACAGTCAGATTTGGAAAAAAATTGATTAGATTTGAGAAAATACTGTCTGGTACAGAAAGTCCGGTCAGGATCGAAAAAGTAAGTATGCTTGTAGTATTATGCCTGAAAGTCTATTTTTTCGAGGGGGCACTACCCCTTTGACCCGTGCCCACTAACTGACTAGCGGGACTGTTGTACTGGCTCTGTGTAGTGCACTAAACTTAGCAGTTGTCAAGCTGCGGCTGCATCATAAGAATGCAAAATTGAGAGTTCATAGTTGCCCCCTCATCAGAATTGTCTTCTCTGTAAGGCAGTTTTGATGATAGTCAACTCAGGAGAAGGGATGGTACAAGGAACCAAAGTGATGTCCAAGTTAGTGCTTGGACATATTTGGGTGAGAGACATGGTTGAAAAGGAAGATAGCAAAAGGAACCACAATGATGTTTAAGCAATCATTCCTAAACATTTATGGGTGGAGAATGTGACTGACTTTGATAAATGGATGGGAGAATGGACCACATAGATGTCTAGGTGATCGTCTTTAGGCATTTATAGGTAGAAACTGATTAATAATTGTAAGTGGAAAAAGGAACCAAAGGGATATCTAGGCTAGTGGCTAGATATTTTTTAGTAAAGGATGGGGCTGACTTGGATAAAAAGGCGGGGGAAGAAACTAGAGGCATGTCTAGATGATCGTTTCTAGACATTTCTGGGTGAAGGATTTGGATGAATTTTGGATAAAAAGGGTGAAAAAAAGGAACCCGAGGGATGGTTACCACAGTCATAATTGGGTGAAAGATTGCTACCATGGTCAGGGTTGGGTGAAGGAAGACTGCTTAGCTTTGAAGAATAGTCAGAAAGGTACTGTGGTCAGAATCGGGTGAAAGATGGTTACCACAATCAAAATCAAGTAAAAGATTGTTACCACGGTCAAGGTCTGGTGAAGGACGACTACTTAGCTCAGAAGCATAGTTAGAATGGTACCACGGTCTGAATTGGGTGGAAGATTGTTGATTTTCTTGAAGGAGACCTAGCTCTATGCATAGGTTAACTGCTACTCGAAAGGGAACCTTGCTCTTGTAACAACCGAGATTTAATTGTATATATGTACATTGAAATGGAATGGTTAAGATAAGTTATATGTGTATAGTGTGTGATGTGTATATGTATTGCATTCCTTTGATGATGTTATTAATCTTAAACCATATATGTTATACTTGTGATGGTATGGGATTCTTGGGATGATATATGCTTGCATTTTGTGTACTAATAGTTGTTTGATTTAGATAGAATGAGTTTGGAGTAAAAAAGGATAAAGTTTTGGACTGTTACAGACTTGAATGCTCGTTCATGTTTGTGAACCTTTGTTCAAAATGTCTCTGCGTGAACAATATTATTTCTGGAAATTAAAGATTAACGCTCATTCAATAGGGATGAACGCTCATTCAAGGAGGTGAATGCATGTTCAAGGTTAGGGATTATAAAAAGATAGAAGCAGACCCAAAAACACGAAATCAAACCCATCTTCAATATTTTGACTTTGCTGACCCTAAACCTCCCACCAAAGTCTCATTAATGCTTTTTAAAGACTAAGATGCATTAAATTAACTCAAGGACTTAAGGAATACTTAAAGATTTAAGTGGATTCTTCTTAAATTCTTGGAAGATTTGGTTTGTTAAGGAAGAGACATTTCAAGGTAATGTCTAATTCTTCATTAATTCTTATGGGCTTTGTTATTATGTTGTTTTAGCATCTTTATGTAGTTAGATAGAAGTAGTTATGAGTATTTATTGTTTTATTTTTGTTAGAATTTAATTATTAGGTTTTTGGGTTAGAATCCTAGAATTTGTTCTTAAGGGAATAAGTTCAATCTTTGATATTTGAGATATTCTTTCTTTTAGTTAGAGCATTCCTTCTTAGAATTGTAGTTTGAGCTTTAGATTGATTATGTTGTTGGCCAATTTTGTGTAGGCCAAGGTTTGGAGATTTTCCGTCCAAGATAAAGAGTTTAAGCCTGGATTGGAATATTTTGCTATAGAGGTGAGTTATGAATTATATTTATACATGTGAATCACCTTAAATGAATGTTTTTCTTGTTGAATCTTGAATGCCAAAGCTTGAAATTGAATTTCTTATAAATTCTAATTTTTCATTATACTTGCTATTTGTCTTGAATAGCAAATTAGTTCATTGATGTTAAAATTATCAAAACCTTTGATGAATGATGGTCATTTGGGCTAATGTTTACTTATGTTATACCTAACAAGCCTTAATCAAAGATATACCTATGATAATAGAATGCCTTACTAATGGGGGATAAGAACCATTAGACCATGTGCACCGGTGACTCAACTGATAGAGTCTTAAATGTCAGCGTTTTACCTAGAGAGAACTATATACTCTAGGCATATATCCAGCCAGATATGCGTTAAAAGGGAGAAATTATTGCCATAAATGATGTTTGGATGCTTATGGAGATGGTGGTTTCGTCTCGCCCATTTGTATCCCATTATGATGAATGTATGTTAATATTCTATTAAAGTAGATATGTTACGATTCCATTCTTTGTAGGCACATTATTATTATTGATATAACCCATGTTGATGATTTTGCTTTCTATTAACATTCAATTGTTGAAATTCCCAATGTTATTCTTTGAGAACCCACAAGTATAAATGTAATTCATAATTTCATTAAGTTGAAGGCTTATTCCTCTTCAATTGTGGATTTCAGGTGTTAGAGTTGAGGGGGATAGATTTGCAAGTGATAGAGCTTCTTGATCCTTTTTCTCCAAGAAGCCACATTAATGTATTGTTTTGGATTCTTGTGTTATGGAATATTATAATCTAATGTTCATTCTATAGTTCTCCATAGTAAAGTATTAAGGTGTAAACATAATAGAATGATTCTTGGAATGATTGAAGTATTATTTTGCCTTTGTTCATTATGGATGATCGTTAAGTTGATCCTTGATCCATAGTGAATAATGGATAGATTATGTATGAAAAGATAATATGAATGATGGATAATGATATGTAATGCTTGTTTATGGTTATTGTATGAGTTATAATTGTTGATCCAAGTTAATGTTTAGATGGTTTGGTGGTCTTAAACCTACCTACGCCCTAGGATCGTCACACCAAGGAAGTTTGGGTGTGACAAAGTGGTATCAGAGCATAGGTTTGATTCTATATACTGAAGTATAAATGTTATGAGTTAAGGATAAGAATGAATAAGAAAACTATGGAGCATAGGATTTCATCTCGTCATTGATATGTCTTCGTTAAGCTAGATCCGCGAACATCATTATATTGTGAGTCTAAATCTCTTGTGTTTGTTCTTATCAGTATTAAGATGCCTCCTAGGCCCGATCGTGGCCGAGGTAAGGGACGAGGTCATCCTAGAAGAGTCACCCAAGATGATGTTGAAGGTTCGGTTAGTAGAGCGGGGGAGAATGTTGATCCTCCTGCACCTCATATCGATGTAACAATAGTTGCACAGAGATTGGACCAGCTTCAGAGAAACTATAAGATGTTGATTGAACTAGCTACCCAGCAGAGACAACAGCTTGATCCTCTTACTGCTCCTGTTGTTCCTCTTGTGGCTTTTCCTTTGCCACCTATTATTCCTCAAGTGGAAGAGGTCACATATAATAAGTTCTTGAAGCTGAAACCTCTAGAATATAGGGGTGAGGTTGACCCCATGGATTTTATTGAGGATATGGATGATAGGGTTCAGATTTTAAGGGTCCCGGATAGAAGGGCAATTGAATTTGCCGGTTATCTTATGAAGGGGGATGCTAAGGATTGGTTTAGGAGAAGCATTGCCAGGTTGCTTAGAGGCGATGAAGAGATCAGCTAGGAGAGATTTAAGGAACTGGTTATTAATGAGTTTCTTCCTGAAAGTGTAAGGGAAGCTAGAGCTAGGGAGTTTGAGAGATTCGAACAAACTCCAGATACGTCAGTTTTGGAGTATGATAAGAAGTTCTGACGGTTGGGTAAGTTCGCTCCAACATTTATACTGGATGAGACTTCTTGAATTTAGCAGTTCAGGAAGGGTTTAGTACCAACACTGTTTTGAGTATTAGTTGCTCTTAAGTTTGATTCCTACTCGGAATTGGTGGACAAGGCTAGAATCATTGAAAACTGAGAGATGAAAGTGAAAGCAACAAGAGAACAGAAAAAGAAAGCTAGAGTTGAGATTCCTTCTAGGCAGAGTAAGGGAGATGGTGGTGTGAAGAGCATGGATGTAACCCAGCAGCCATTGGGTTATATTAGAGTTCAACAAGGAAGATCTCAGTAGAGGCAGACTCCTGCTAGATCATCTTATCATGAGAGTTTTAGCACAACTAATTCTGCACCATTCAGGACTCATATTTCTCTAAGCCCAACATGTGGGAAACCACATAAGGGTCAATGCTATGCAGGGACTAGTGTATGCTTTGGTTGTGGACAGTCAGGGCATTATGTGAAGGATTGTCCATGGAATTCAGCAGCGAGACCCCAAGCTTCACAATCCACAATTCAGATGGATAGAGCTGACAATATTGGAGCACTAGTGATAAGTGCTTAATTGAATACATTTTACCCTTTGTTCTTAATGTATTTTATCCTTAGATTGAGTTTGATTTGTTTTGTTTAGTGTTTTTCTAGAGTTTTTTATAGGAATTTCATGTGTTTAGGAGGCCACGAATCAAAGTTATTGAAATCATGAAGATAGGACACAAATTTGAGGCATTTTGGGAGAGAATTGAAGAAACATTTTGAAGATCAAATGCAGAGTTGGTGTATTGATAGTTTTGAACATCTTGGAGTATTTTGAGCATAACTTGAGCTACAAATGTCCGATTGAGGTGAATTAGGTGTCGTTGGAAATCTAAGAAAAAGATATACAAAAGTCATGAATAAGTTAAAGCCTAATTCTATACCGTTAATAAATGGTAAGCCCAACATGGTACAGGCATACCATGCCAATTTGTGGGCGTACCAATTTATCAAATAGCTACTGTAACTTTAGCCATGGTACGCCCATGTTTGGTACGGGCGTACCAATTCAATTGGTGGGCGTACCATGGTGATAAAATGGACACAGTAGCTTAAAGATTTGGTATGCCCATGTTGGTACGGGCGTACCATGGTGATAAAATGGACACAGTAGCTTAAAGATTTGGTACGCCCAAGTTGGTACGGGCGTACCAACTCTGATTCTGGGCGTACCAATGAATTTTTTGGTTGATTTTATGGGATAAAAACATCGAAAACTTAATTAAAAAGAGAGCTTTTGGGGAGTTTGAAACCTTAGCCTTGTGGCTAGGAATTTTAGGTTCCTCTAGGGTCTTAAATAGTTTAGGAACTTTAATTTTAGAGAGATTGAATTGTAAATTAAAGATTAAAGATCCATATTTCTATAGATTTGAAGTAGGAAATCAAGGATTGGAGAAGGAGATTTCTGCACCTCATCCATGGATTGTTTGAGTTTTCTTATTCCTTCTCTCTTTTATTTTTTATCTTTAATTTCTATTATGAACTGATTGTATCCTATTTAGATATTGATGAACCCTAATTATTGATTGAATGGATTG
>CATKHJ010547598.1:0-14021 GCA_949750685.1 Vernicia montana | reverse complement strand
TTCCTGTAGCAATTCAATAGTATTGAAGCTATGGAGGCAAAGACAAGTAAAATGATCAACTTAAATGGCACAAATTACCACATATGGAGAAATAAGATGAAAGATCTCCTATTTGTGACGAAATTGCATTTATCGGTGTTTACTATAAATAAACCCGAAGACAAATTAGAAGAAGAATGGGCGTTTGAGCATGAGCAGGTGTGTGGTTTCATCCGACAGTTTGTCGAAGATAATGTCTACAACTACATCTGCAATGAGACTCACGCACGAACTTTGTGGAATAAGGTTGATGAGCTGTATGCTTCCAAAACTGGCAATAATAAAAAATTTAACTTGACAAAATTGATGCAAGTAAAATATAGAGAAGGCACGTCTGTTGCAAATCACCTTAATGAAATGCAAGGGATCATTGATCAGTTGTCGGGAATGGGCATAAAGTTTGACAATGAAGTGCTTGCTCTTATGATGTTAGCTTCTCTACCAGAGTCATGGGAGACTTTGAAGATATCCATTACCAATTCAGAACCTAACGGTGTTGTAAATATGAAGACTGTTAAAAGCGGTATTCTGAATGAAGAGATGAGACGGAGATCACAGAATTCAACCTCTTCATCACAACCAGATGTTCTGGTTACAAAATCCAGAGGGAGAAGCCAGTCTAGGGGTTTAAACTCTAGAGACAAGAGCAGAGGGAAGTCAAACAAATATGCTAATGTTGAGTGCCATCATTGCAAAAAGAAGGGGCATATCAAAAGATTCTGTCGAAAGTTCAAAAAGGAGCAGGAGAAGAACAAAGGCAAGGAGAAAAAGCAAAACGACAGCAGTGATGATGAACAAACAAATGCCATTGATGAATTCCGGTCTTTTGGACTGAAAAATCATATTGGAGAGGCAAAAGGGTCAATTTTCAAGACAGGAGGGGGGACCAGTATCAGATAGTCCAGCGGAGTCCCTAGGGGCTTCGGAGGCATTGCCGGGGAGTCCGGCAAATCCACCAGGTGCTCTGGCGGCTGGCTTTCAGAATCTGATTTGCAAGTTTTTTTTCAATTTTTGGGTTAGTTTTTGAAACTTTCGGGTCAGTTTCTGGGGTATTCTGAAATCTAAAAAATTACCAGTCAGTATCGGTGGACTTGAAATTAATTATCGGACATTTTAGCAGTCAATTTTGAGGAAAATTCGGTCAATTTTGAGAAAGTGCTGTCTAGTACAGAAAGTCCTGTCAGGATCCGAAAAGTGTCAATTTGGATAGAAAAATATTCCGGACAGCTTTAGAGAGTTTAAAAATAATTTGGGAGGTGCAAAATTGAGGGTTCACAATACTCCCACCCTATCTCCCAACACCTCCACCACCAAAACCCTCGTTTTTTTTATCATAAACTCATTTGAGAATTGAGGCTAGCTCATCGTCGCTTAGTTTTGACATGATTTAAACAAGAAAATTAGAAGTAAAGTTGAAGCCTTAGCTTGATGGATAAAATGTCCCAAAATCAAGAACCTCCAAAGATCTATATCAAGTACGAATTTGGAGGCAGAAGATGGTGAAGCAAAAGAAAGTATTTTTGTGAAAAGAAAGTGAATATAGCGTATAAAAATAAAACACCTAGAATAAAAATTTAAGAAAAAAAAAAGTGAGAGTATAATTATAAATAAAAATAAAAAATAGGTAAGGAGTGTAATTTCCTTATTTTTTTTAATTAATATGGGCCCATGAGTTATTAATCAATTCAATTCAATATTCATTTAATAATTAGGCTTATAATAAGTTGAGCTAAGTCCATTCTTTTGCAAACCCACAGGTCAACCTAAATGCAATAATCCGACCATGCTACGGGGTCAAAGTCCCAACTCTGATACCATGTTAATTAATCTAAACCCAAGTGTCATTAATCAATTCAATTTTAATATTCATTCTTTTAAAAATTGAGTTTATAATAAGTTAGACTTACCTTTAAAGCAAAATGGCTTGGTTTGGATTCCTTTCCTATTTTACGTCTTTCATCTTTTTTATTCATTTTTAATGTGGGACTTCTCACGTTATATTCTAACACTTTCTTTCAAGTGGCAATTAGGTACTTTTTTTTTTTTTTATAAGCATAATTGTCACTTAACAAGCAAAGGTGGCCAAGTGCGTCAGGCCAATTTTTTTTGCAAAATGTTATAATCATATAAAGAAAATTGTGGGAAATCTACATTGATTAAAGATAAAAAAGTTTTGGAATATTAATATAAAAATGGGCTCTCCATTTTTAATAGCTAACTTTTAAGATGATTTCTTCCAAATTTATATTTTTGTAGAGAGTAGTATAATTTGTTCGAGTGCTACAAAAAATAAAGGGTAAACTATTATTCAGTCCTTGAAATTTGACATAATTAACAAAATAATCCTTCTATTTTGAGAAACGAACTAAACGGTTCTTAAGTTTTCAATTCGTTAGATTATTTAGTCATTCCGTCCATTTTTTTACCTTTTTATGTTAAAATAATAAAAAAATAATAATTTTTTAATACCCAAAATACCCTCAACCTCCACCCTTTTCACTATTCAACGCCACCACTTCATTTTCTCTATCTCCCTCTTTGTTAATTAGTTTGATTTTTCTTTATTTATTTACTTAATTTCTTAAATAAAACTAACTGAATTTCCTTTCTAGTAGAATAGGTTTCTTTAAGGAAAAAAATATAATTAGATCAGTGTTTCTAGTTTGGAGGGATTTTAATTAGCCATTGTTCTCTTTAACAAAGGGAGAGAAAGGGATTTAAATTTTTTTTTTATATATATATTTAATTTGTATCTTCCATTTTGTTTTTAACACTTCTATATATATATTTCTTTTATGGGACTCTAAAAGTTTTTATTTTTTAATCTTTGATATTGTATTTTTCAATCTTTTGTTCTTTTGCATTTTCTGTCCTCTTTCTCTTTGATTACACTAAAAATTAGATCTTATTTGGGTATTTGTTTTAATCTTATTATTATTATTATTATTATTATTATTATTATTATTATTATTATTATTATTTCTTTGGATAATGGTTTATTGAGAAGAGGGGAGATATTTAATTATATTTGTGTATTTGAAACACTTGATACTCATTTTCTAAAGCATAGAAATTGTTGTTTGGTAGAAATGAAAAATTTTGAATAAAATGAGGGTTATTTTAGTACTTTTTATATATTTTTAATGGATTTTGATATAATGACTAAAGTGTTGACGAAATTAAAAATTTAGGAACCATTTAATTAGTTTCTCAGAATGGAGGGACCACTTCATTAATTAAGTCAAATCACTTTACCCAAAAATAAATTCTATCTACCATATTTTTCACTTTTTCTTAAAAATTTTAAATTTTGTAAAAACAAAAGTAATAAAACATATAAAGAGAGCGAATGAGAAAAAATTTATCACCGGTAGCAATTCCGTTAGACTCAATATATTATAACAAATGAAACAATTTTTTTTTTTAACTTCTACGGTTTTATGGTAAAAAGAAAAAAATTAACTATATATTAGGATTTAATTATAAAAGGAGATGAAAATTTATAGGATTTCTGGTGTCCTTAAAGCCATCTCAAATAGTCAGTGTGTGTGTTAGAGAAACAAAGTAAGTTTAAAATTTTTTTTATCAATAATGGCTTTATTATTTTCAAAATAAAATATAATCAAACAAATATGAGAAATAGTATCTTGTCACCATTTTCAACATATATACTGTCCATCATATATATATAGAGAGAGAGATCAAAATCACATCGATCTTTATAGTTGATAAGAATAAATCTTATCTGCTAGTGTAGAAGAGGATCTACTGAAGGGTAGGACTTGCAAGCAAGAAAGAGAGATCAGGAACTCTCTGGAGGCTATCCAGGCGAGGAGGCTTCGATGATCAAGTTAGAGAGAGAGTAGTGAGAGAATGTATTAAATTCTCTCAAAGTGATATGAAAGTTACCTTTATATAGGGGAGAATGGGAACCCTCCTACGGGCACTTGTCCTGCTAGCTTAAGCAAGTCACTTTTTGGACGTATCAGAAGTCCCCCACTCCCAAGTCTAATCGAGACCATCGAAGAGCAAGCTATGGGAGTAGATACATCTTTTCATTGCTTGTGATTCATCTCTGCTATTGCCATTTTGATTGCATCTGGTGAGTTTGACATGATAGCTGCTAGATGTTTGAATGAAGAAGCGAGCACAAGAGCTCGGTATGAAGGCAACTAGATGCCTAGATAATGATACGAGCTGAAGAGCTTGATCCGGAGGCAGCTGGGTGCCTGAATAATGATACGAGTTGAAGAGCTCGATCTGGAAGCAGTTGTATGCCTGAATAGAGAGGCAAGCTAAGGAGCTCGATATGGAGGCAGTTGGGTGCCTAAATAGAGAGGTAAGCTGAGGAGCTCGATATGGAGGCAGCTAGATGCCTGAATAGATATATGAGATAAGGAGCTCGATATGAAAACAGCAGAGTGTCTGGATAATGATATGAGCTGACGAGCTCGATCCGGAGGCAGCTGTGTGCCTGGATAATGATGCCAGCTGAAGAGCTCGATCCGGAGGCAGTTGTGTGCCTGGATAATGATAACGCGAGCTAGGGAGCTCGGTCTGAAGGTAGCAGGGTGCCTGAATAATGATGCAAACTGAAGAGCCCAATCTAGGCAGCAGGGTGCCTGAATGATGATGCGAGCTGAAGAGCTCGATCTGAAGGCAGCAGGGTGCCTGAATGATGATGCGAGCTGAGGAGCCCAATCTTAAGGCATCAGGGTGTATGAATGATGATACAAGCTGAAGAGCCCAATCTGAAGGCAGCAGGGTGCCTGAATGATGATGCGAGCTGAAAAGCTTGATCTGAAGGCAGAAGGGTGCCTGAATGATGATGCGAGCTGAGGAGCTTGATCTGAAGGCAACAGGGTGCTTGAATGATGATGCGAGCTGACGAGCTCAATCTGAATATAGTAGGGTGCCTGAATGATGACACGAGCTGAGGAGCTCGATCTGATGGCAGCTTGATGTTTGAACAGAGATGCGAGCTGAAGAGCTCGATCTGAAGGCAGTAGGATGCCTGAATGATGATGCGAGCTGAGAAGCTCAGTTTGAAGGCAGTATGGTGCCTGAATGATAATGCGAGCTGAAGAGCTCGATCTGAAGGCAGCAAGGTGCCTGAATGATGATGCGAGCTAAGGAGCTTGATCTGAAGACAATATGATTGCCACATTATAGTGTGGTCTTATGGTCTTCGATGGTCTTCAAGTCTTTGATGCCACTATATGTGGACTTATAGTCTTCGATGCCACATTATAGTGTGGACTTACAGATTCCAAATAGCTTCAAGTCTTCAAATCTTCAATGCCACTATATGTGAACTTATAGATTCCTAATAGCTTCAAATAATTGTGCCTTCTTGAGGAAGGTCTTAGATAAAATTATGCCTCACTGGGAGGCCTTAAAGAATTTGTCTCACTAATAGAAGAGGACTTTGTAAACTCGCAAAGCCCTCCACTTATTGATAGAGGTCTTCGGATATCTTGCCTCGTTAATCGAAGGCTTTATAATAATGTGCCTCATCGGATGAGGACTTTAGATAATGTGTCTCGTCACCCAAGAGCTTAAATAATCATATGCCTCACGTAGAGGACATTAAATATTTGCCTCGCTTATTGGACTTATATAATATGTGAAGCCCCCTACTCATTAGTAGAGGTCTTCAAATAATAAGGTCCATTGTTTACTGGAGGACTTAGAAATCTACCTCACTTGAAGTTCTTCTTGTAATCTGCCTCGCCAGATGAGGACTTAAGATAATAATGTGCCTTTCTCATGGGAGGACTTAGAAATCCACCTCGTCGCTCGAGGTCTTCAGATAATAAAGTGTCTCGCTCATAGGAGGACTTATAGATAATAATATACCTCTCTCATGGGAGGACTTAGAAATCCACCTCGCTTATCGAGGTCTTCATCTGATAACTTGCCTCGCTGACCGAGGACTTAGAGAAAACCAACCTCGCTCATAGAGGACTTTAGATAATATGCCTCATCAATGGAGAACTTATATAATCTACCCCACATTGGGGTTTTCAAGAAAACTTGCCTCATTGATAGAGGACGTATATAATAATGATGTGTCTTTCTCATGGGAGGACTTAGAGATAATAATATGCCTCTCTCATAGGAGGACTTAGAAATCCACCTCGCAACTCGAGGTCTTTGGATAATAAGGTACCTCACTCATAGGAGGACTTATATAATAATGTGCCTCTCTCATGGGAGAACTTAGAGATAATAATATGCCTCTCTCATGGGAGGACTTTAAATAATTTGCCTCACTCATGGGAGGGCTTTGGCCTTGCCTTAATAAGGGCTTAGGTGCATGAAGAAAGGTACGAGCTGAAGAGCTCGATATGGAGGCAATTAGGTACCTGAATAGAGATATGAGTTGAGGAGCTCAATATGGAGGCAGCTGGGTGCTTGAATGGAGATGCGAGTTGAGAAGCTCGATCTAGTGTGAAGGCAATTGGGTGCCTGAATAGAGATGCGAGCTAAGGAGCTCGATCTGGAGGCCGTTGTGTGCCTGGATAATGATACAAGCTGAAGAGCTCGATCCAGAGGCAGTTGTGTGCCTGGATAATGATACGAGCTAAAGAGCTCGATTTGAAGGTAGTTGGGTGCCTGGATAATAATAAGAGCTGAAGAGCTCGATCCGGAGGCAGCTGTGTGCCTGGATAATTTTTGTAGTTGAGTAGCTTCTGTGAAGGGTCTGAGAATTGCTTTTATGTTTATCTTTAATTTTGTTTGTATTTTTGCAGACTTCATTAGCTACTTCTTTTCCCCCCTTCGAAGAAGGAACAACTTATTGTTTCTTTTATCTCACTTGGAGAACTGAAGCATTTTACCTCATTTGGATGGTTTAATTGTGCTTTAGCCTTGCCTTGAAAAGGGCTTTGGTTTTGCCTTGACGAAGATAATGTCTCACCTTGATGAGGTCTTTGGCCTCGCCTTGACGAGGGCTTTGGCCTTGTCTTGACAAGGGCTTTTTCTTCACCTTAACGAAGATAATACCTCACTTTGATGAGGTCTTTGGCCTCGCTTTGATGAGGGCTTTGGTCTTGTCTCGACTAGGGTTTTTTCTTCGCCTTGACAAAGATATTACCTCACCTTGATGAGGCCTTTGGCCTCGCCTTAACGAGGGCTTGTTGTTTTGCCTTAGCAAAGGACTTATTGTCTCATGTTATTCGCGGATTCATCTTGTCATTCGAAGATGTATCTGAATGTCTGTAAATAATATATATAACAAACTTCTGCCTTATTTGGCAGTTTATCAGTAGCAATGACAATATTTAATATTTTTAACTCTGTAATGAAAAGTTATTTTGATTTGGAGGGACATACTCCCCCGCAAAAAGAATGGATTTGCTTGGAATCCATTTTAGGAAAATAACATCCTTTTGATATAAATTTTGATTTTAAAGCAATAAATTGCACGTAAAATGGCATTTGATATGCACAATTAATCATGAATGTCATTCTCAGATATGACATAGCATTTTATACTACATGATCATATGAGATAGTTTATTCATGCTAAAATATGCATATTTGAATTTTATTCAAGCAATTAATATTGCGAAATTAAATGTAAAGCATGAAAAATATTGAAAACATATATGGAATGGCATGATCGGCCTCAAAGATTGTTCAGAAGAATTTCCGGATCCATAGAGATGTATTTTGAATTGAAAAAATAGCTTTTTCGCAGTCCTGCTAAATGATTTGTTGTATTTTAACTCGTGTTCGGGATGAAATTTCAACAAACGGGCTATGGATCGGCGATGTATGCGCAAAATGCAGATTTTTGATTTTTCGGGCCTCATCGGAGTATTGCCGGAGCATGCTTTTGAGGCGAGGCAGATACCACTAGACTCGTTTTGATGCTAGGATTGCAAAAATATAGGCCACTTGCTCTAAATCGTCGCTGTTTGGCCGAAAATGGCCCTGAAAGTTTCGGTGAGGCGTTTTTCGATCTCCTTTTCTGGTGAATATTTGGCAGCATGGTTGGTACCGAAATGAAACTAGAGAGAAGATGGTTTCAATGGCACCGAAATCACCTGAAACCGACATCGGAGTCTGCCAGAACAAGGCTTAGAAGGTTCGGTGGCCGGAAAGCTTCATCGCTCGCGCATGCCACCGTTCGCCGACGATTTGTGCCGCGGTTGGTTGCCCTAAGGTCGCCGGCTTATGGGGGAGCTAGTGGTGGTGGTTGTGTCGGCCACCGCTGGACGGAGGTGGGTGATTTGAGACCCACCGCCTTCGTTTCTCTCTCCTTCCTCTTTTTCTCTCTCCTGGCGATTTTACTTCTGCCGCTTTTTTTTTTTTTTTATCTTCTGGTGATCATTTTTGATGATTGATGAATCCAAAGTGGTTGGATCAATTTTGGTGATAACCAGGGAAATTTAAAATGACCGAAAAGATTGAATCCGGTGAAATTATTGAGCTAGAAACACGGATTTACTGTGTTGGTCCTCACAGACGGCGTCATTCTGATAAGAATAAATTTTATCTGCTAATGTAGATGAGGATTTATTGAAAGGTAGGAGCTGCAAATAAGAGAGAGAGATCAGAAACTCCATGGGGACTATCCGGCGAGTAGGCTCCGATGATCAAGTTAGAAAGAGAATAGTGAGAGAATGTATTGAATTTTCTGAAAGTGATATGAAAGTTACCTTTATATAGGGGAGAATGGGGACTCCTTTACGGACACTTGTCCTGCTAACTTAATCAGCTTACAAGTAAGTCATTTTTTGGACGTATCAATAATATTTTCACATATGAATAATTATTAAATATAGATATATAATATAATACAAAACTAAGGTAAATAATTAAGACTCAAAGTCTTGACTTTTCATAGTCGTACTCCTCAGTAGCTTAATTATTTGCTAACATCCACCTGCTGATGTACAATGGCGTATTTAGTCCCTTAATCTTGAGGCCAAAGTGATTTTTCAAAAAACTTTAGGGCTATATTTGATCTGCGAAATAAAATAAATAAGAAATGGAATAATTATTCTTAAAAAATAAAATATATTAGGAATAGAATAATTATTTAAATTTTATAATTTAGTTCATAGTATAGAATAATTATTTTATTCTACATAAATGACCATAATATCATTATAAATATATTCCATTATTAATATTAAAATTAAATTTTATCAAATTTTATTTAAGAAATAATTTAAATGCATAATAAATAGAATTTTTATTTGACTTAAAATTTAAAAAAAATAAAAAATATTTTTTAAATTAATTTCTTGTTCTATCTACTCAAATTTTTTTTGCAAAAAATTGATCGAGTTAAAAATTTTAAAATAAACAGTAATATATATATATATATAAATGAAAATCTACCAAAAAAAAAAAAAGTTAATAGTGGTGAAGTTGAAGTTGCCAACATTTTTTAGGGTAAAAATGAAAATACTCTATTTCATAGTCTAAATAATACTAATTTTTTAATTTTTTTGTGGAATATGTATTTCATAAAAATTGTGAAATTGTTATTCTATGGTATTAGTATTTTTTGTCTAAAATTTAAACTAAAGTAAGGAATAATTAATTTTTACATAATAGCTATTATATTTTTAATCAATTTTATGGATCAAACATAGTTTAAGTGAATTTTCAATAGATATTAAGAATTTCTGCTGTAAGTACTGTAATAAATTAACTCGTTTAAGATAGGTAGAGGTTTTTATTAATGTTTGAAATATGTTGACATTAATTAATCAATGATATTGCAATTTATATAGAAACATAAACCATAATATGACATCAAATTCATTCCCAAAGATAAGTTTCATCTCAACTTCACATTTGCCAAAAAAAAAAAAAAAATTTCCTATTTTTAGTTGTTTCCATGTTTTATTTTATTTTATTTTATTTTTTCTGGTGGAATTTATTTGTAGATGCATTTTGTCCTAATGAAACACTTGGTTGTACTTATTCTCAAGCTAGTATTTCCTTTTTTTTTTTAGGGAAAATTTTTCCTACAACCCAGGTTGTTGGAAAATTCATGCTGCCTCATGTAGATGATGCCATGTGGCAGTAGATTTATTTATCATTTTCAGAAAGAAAGCTTGGCCCTCTTTTACTTTACATTTTGTAGCAAAATGCCACACAGAGGTTTTGTTTACAAAACATTTCTATCAAATACTGATAAGGATTATGCAAATGTTTAAAAAATTATTTGGGAGCAGAATATAAAGTGAGAAATAAAAAAAAGAGTGTTAATGTCTATTTTAACAATAATTTATATGCATTTTATCCTAATGGAATTTTTGGATTGTGAGAGATTTTTAGATAGACTGAGTGTATCATTTTTTTTATAGATTAACTCAATAAAAATAAGATATCAATTAATTATGTAATATAAAATTATTAATAAGACATTATTAATTGATGTGTCTTATTTTTATTGGATTAATTTATAAATAAAGTGATAAACTCAGTTTACCTAAGAATTTCATTGTATTGGTATATATGTACAGCGTAGACAAAACTTAATAATTACGACAAATAAAACAAATTTTTGCAAATTCTAAGATTTTATTGTAAAAAGAAAAAATTAACTATTAAGATTTAATTATCAAAAGAAACAAAAAAAATTAAATATTTCCTTATACATGTGAGTTCAAAAAAAATTTCCCTATATATATCATTTTATTCTAAGTTTATGGCAACAAACCATTTAAAGTGGCGATTTTGTGACCATATGGTAAGGATGCATGATTACCATGCATGTTCGCCACTTTGAGTGGAGACATGTACTTTTTCATTTTTTTTTATTTTATAATTTATATCTATATTATTAATTATGTTAAAATTTTAATTAATTAAAATTATTAATTTTTATATGTTATATAAATTTAATATTTTCAAGTCTTAAAATTGTAAAAATTATTTTTTATTTTTAAAATTATAAAGATTTTACATAAATATTATTATTAAAATATTAATTAAATTTTTTTATTAATATTTGTACATAAAAATTATTACTAAAAATAATTTTTATACATAAAATTTTCATGCATGGTAGACACTTGGCGATCATGTATGGAGATTATTTTTTGAAATTTATTATTTAATTTTTCAATATTATTTACTTTTTAATATTTTCAGTGCAAAATTTAAGAATTCTTTTAGTATATCAATTTTTTTTGTATAAAATTAATTTTTTAATATTTAATAATAAACAATGAATATAAAATTATGAAAAAATTCAAAAAAAATTCATACAACTTGTATCTATATGAAAAGCGAATGAAGAAATATAGTTTTATTAAACTCTATTCGAACAATGACTCATAAAAATAGTAATTTGAAGTTGAATCAGTTCAACCATTGGATCAATGGTTAAATTGTTGATATTTTAACAATAATAAATTAATAATTACTTGATATTTTAACAATAATAAATTAATATATTTAAATTATTAATTATCTAAAAATTATTTTTAAATTATTAATTATTTAAAAGTAAATATATAGATACAAGTAATTATCTCTATGCATAATTGCCAAGTGTCTACAATACATGAAATTTTTGTGTATAAAAATTAATTTTAGTAATAATTTGTATGTACAAATATTAATAAAAAAATTCATTAATATTTTAATAATAATATTTATGTAAAATCTTTATAATTTTAAAAATTAAAAAATAATTTTTCACAATTTTTAAGACTTAAAAACATTAAATTTATATAACATATAAAAATTAATAATTTAATTAATTAAAATTTTAACATAAGTAATAATATAAATATAAATTATAAAAAAAAAATGAAAAAGTGCATGCATGCATGGTAACAATGTATCTTTACGATATGGTCACAAAATCGCCACTTTGAATGGCGATTTTGTGGCCATAACTAAAATAAAATGATACATAGAATATTTAATTTTATTCACATATTTTTTATAAAATTCCCTTATTATTTTTAAAAGAAAATATAATCAAACAAATGTGAGAAATAGTATCTTGTCACCATCTTCAACATATACTATCTATTATATAACATTGCTATTACATCCAATCATCCATATTATATATATATATATGGAGAGATTCAAATTACATGTTTGTAGTATTTTTACATATGAGAATTAAAAACTATGGATACATCAGACAATTTAAAATTAAAGTAATTAACTAAAATTCAAACCCTAGACTTTTGAGAGCAGTACTCCTCATGAGTTGCTTATTGCTAAATCAACTTGGAGTTCGTAGATTGTTTTATTACAGATAATAGGAAAAAATATAATAATAATGGAGATTTAATCACCATCATCCCACTATATATGCCTTGTTCTCAATATATTTAATCGAACAATACCATGCATTAATAATTCTAATAATATGTTTACCCATGTACCATCCAATCTCTAAATGACCGACATCTTTGTGATTTCTCACAACCTCTTTGCCATTTGTTTTTCTCCTCTTTCTTGCATTCCTCAGGGTGTTTGGGGCTGCATCCAGGAATAACGTTACCTTGCATAGCTTCATTACTAATCTCGGTTGCATTTGCATCTCTTGCCAAGAACATGCATAAAACCAACACAACCAAACAAAATATTGTCAACTTCTTGGAGATTGCCATCATTATTATGCTGTAATTTCTGCTGGAGGATGTTAATGTTTGATTTATGTTGACATTAGTTAAAGTTATTGCAATTTATACATAAGAAACATAAACCATAATAAGATAAAATTCATTCCGAAAGATAAGTTTCATTTCAACTTCACATTTTTCTGAAAAAAAAAAGTCAAATTTTGCTATTTTTAGTTGTTTCCATGTTTAAATTTTGCTTTCTTATGGAATTTTACGTAGGTACATTTTTGTTCTAATGAAATTGTAGTTGTACCTTGATCTGAGCTAATGGTGTTTTATTTTTTTTAATTTCATAATTCTTTCAGTGTATAATATTAGACCAATGATTTTTTTTTATTATTTTGGATTCGATTGGAGCTCAAATTCGAGGCATTTTAAATTTGAGATGACTCAAGCACTATTGAACTAAATACTAATTGATTTAGATAATTGAATTTTGATTAAATGATATTATTAGAATCATTTCAAAATATTGAAGTTACAAGTTTGAACTCCAATCAAAATTTATTAAAAAAAAAAGGTATAATATTAAGAATATAGGTTGCATATTTATAACAAATATGGGATCAAGACGTTGATTTTGCAATTGATTTTGTAGTCTACTTTCGTCATATTAAAGATATTCGTAGTAGAAAGGACCTCAAAGATCCCATCCGAAACTCTTTTAGGAGGGTGTATTCAATTAAAACTTTTATAAATTTTTTTTAAGTAAATGACTTTTACAGAGTTTGTGGATTTTTAATGACCTATGTGGAGTTTATAAAATTATGAATGACTTTTAAAAACTTTATTTTAAAAAAATTTTATAGACATTTATAGACATTTTTAGATATTAATAGACTTTCATTGATTTCTAATATTTGTTAAATAACTAATTAATAAGATTTTTTTTTAGCTACAAATGAAGGAGAATACTATGAAAATATAAAAACACTCACAGCTGCCATTAACTCTTATATGCATAGAAATTTTCATTGGTCAGCTCACACCTACTTTGTCACTTTGCAAAATAGACAAAATCTCATCAGAATGATCATTCTAAATATTCACCTCTTGAATATGACTTAAAATTATAGATACTAGAAAATTTGTTACTTAATTGCATTATCTGAATATGTAATTATATATCACATTATAATAATTATTATTTTTATGTTGTTTAACTTCTTAATATTATATAAAATATTATTGACATTAAGAAATTCAAATAATAAAAATTAAGATGTGAGATTTACAATGAAACAAACATTTTTATTGCAACTATAAAAAAATAAAACCATATTAATAATGATCCAAAAAAATAAATACACTGCATATGATTAGTCAATTAAATAATTAATTTAAAATTTATATGACAATTCT
>CATKHJ010547489.1:0-36698 GCA_949750685.1 Vernicia montana | reverse complement strand
ATTTTATGACTTTACGTAAAATTTAAGAATGTTAAATTTTAGTATTAATTATTCATTCTATAAAATATAACATCCCTCTTAAAATTTTAATATTAATTATTTGATTAATTATTAATTATCTTAAATATAACATATTTTATTAATTATATAAAATATAGTATTCCTCTTAAAGTTTTAGTATTAATTATTTTAAATATAACATATTAATTATTTTATTAATTATATTTATTTACAATAAATAACATAAAAAAAATTAAAAAAAACAAATTAACTGAAAAAAAATAAAAAATAAAGTAATAAAATTAGATTAAGGAAAAAAACTAAAGTAACAAAATTAGATTAAGGCCATAAAAAAGAAAAGAAAAAGGAAAAAAAAAAAAGAAAGGCAAAAGCAAAAGTTTGAATACGCATGCCAAAGTTAAAGGAAAATTAACTTGTCTGGTGTGATCAGCGGACAACTACTGTTAGCTGTCCGCTGGTTCCACAAGCGGACAAAAACTGTCTGCTGGTTTCACAAGTGGACAGAGACTGTCCGCTGGTCACACCAGCAGACAACTATTTATATTGACCAAGACTCGGTAAAAAAAAAACCTAAATTTGGAATATGTTTTCAAAAAATCTAAATTTAGAAATACTTTTAAAAAAATCCTAAAATGATAAATATTTTATAAAAAAATAACAAAATGGTAAATTGGCCCTGTTTGGGATTACTGATACCTCAAATATTTTTTGAATTTTTTTATTTAATTAATTGATTTATATTATTTTTTATAAATTGTTTTTTAAACTTGCTTTTAGGAAAAAAACAATTTACCTATTTCTGGGAAAAACATCAATTTATCTGTTTCTGGAAAAAATCAATTTTAAAAAAATATATAAAATTTTTTATTGAATTTTTTTTTTTAAAACACAATCCCAAACCGCCCTATATATATCTGACTTACCAGAGTGGTTAAACCAAAACTAGCATAAAAAAAAAAAAAAAAAAACAACACATGAAATTGATACATTGGTGCATAACCCAATTTGTTTGCTACATGAAATGGCTTAAATTGAATTGGTTTGAAAAAATACACCTGAAATGATCATATTTAAAATCACTCAAATCTAAAGTGACTCAACATGAATCCGTCCTATCGATTTTATTGGTTTACCACTTCTGGTACTTAAGAAATATCCTTAAAAGTATATGTTATTTTACTCAAAGATTGAAATTATTCAAAAATAAGATACTATATAAAAAAAAAAAAATTGAATTTATCGTGGAAAAAAAAAACATTTTTTCAAAAATGACATTCCATTCTTGTTCTAAAAAAAAAACAAAATATAGCCTTAAAATTATTCTAGGAGAGGTATATATAAGAAAACAATAGCCTCTATTTATTTTTCCTCCTATTGCTTTTTTTTTTCCTAATAAAATAAATGATAAGCAATGGTCTTACGCTCATGGCAAAAAAAAAAATAAATAAATAAATTTAGCTACTGTTAATATCACAATCTCTGTGTACACTCAAACATAATTCAACCTAGCTAAAAACATATGTACATTTGAATGGTGCACTAACCTATCACAACAATATTCTTAATGCCACAATAAAATTTGAGAAAAGTTCTTGCCTAAACTAAACTTTTAAATTTATCTTATACACCAAATCAATGAGTGATAAAATATTTTAGCTAATATAATTATTTTATTTATTTTTTACTCAATAAAAAAATACTGATATTATTTTTTATTTCATATGTTTTTATCTTATTAAATTGGTGTATACACACAGTGTAGGCAAAAAATAGCAAAAATTTGATTGTAACATGAGGTATCATATTTATATAATATCAAATCTAAAATAAATTGTAATAGCCTCTCACTTTTTGAAAATTCGAAATTAACTACTATATATATATATTCATTTCTGTAATAAAAACCAAAAAAAAATGACATCAAAAATTGAAAATTCTTGATATTTTACAATACGAGATAGATTCATTAAACTATATATTAGATTAAAAAATAATATCTTTGATATCCTCTTAACTTTGATCAGATATATATATTTTACTAAATCCTTAACCCTTGAGAAAGATTACTAATTTTTAACTAAATAACCTCCTTTGTTTGCGGATTAGAAGTAAATGTCAAATGATTAGCTAAGTTTATTTTAATAAAATAATAATAAGTATGTAAGAGGAAAGAGAGAAGGAGAAAGTGAGACAGAGACAGAGAGAGACCCATATCAGAGGATGGGTCCAGGAAAGCTCCCTTTGTATGATATATTACACAATGTACACCTCTCGTTCCATCTCTCTCTCTGCAACCCATCACCACACCCCATTTGTCCTCTTCTTCTAGCTATAACTTGTCACCTTTGAATCACTTATCATAGTCAGACCTCTCCCACCTTTGATCCCCTTAAATCTTGCAAACATTCATACCCCCCTCTTTAATCAAATTTATATATATGATCTATGATCTTTCATGCAATTGATTGATCATATGGCATTCCCTTCTCACCATCACCATCACCATCATCATGGTTTCTTATTCCATTCCCAAGAAGACAATGATCACCTTCCCTCTCCTTCCTCTCTCAACTCTCTTCCCTCTTGTCCTCCCCAACTCTTCCCAGGTACTCTCTCTTTCTCTCTCTTCTTCTTTAGTGTTATATGAGTTTGAACTCCTGATCTTCTGTATTATCAAAAGATCATTTGATTATTGAATGATCTTTATTTATATATATTTATTTGTATATATGAAAGTTATACGTATGTGATTCATACTTCATCGTCTGTCCTACAAAATAGACACTTAATCACTTAACTATTAGTCTAATGATGACTTTGTTTCTTTTTTATTATTTATGTGTTTATTTGTGTATTTGTGGTGGTGGTGGTGGTGTATGCAGGTGGTGGAGGGCATTTCTTAATGAAAAGATCGATGTCGTTTTCTGGGATGGAGAAGTGTGAAGAAGTGCATGGAGATGATGACTTATCGGATGATGGGTCACAACTTGGGGAGAAGAAGAAGAGGCTAAACTTGGAACAAGTTAAGGCACTTGAGAAAAGCTTTGAGTTGGGGAACAAGCTTGAACCTGAGAGGAAAATGCAGTTGGCTAAGGCTTTGAGTTTGCAACCAAGACAAATAGCTATATGGTTTCAAAACAGAAGAGCTAGATGGAAGACTAAGCAGTTGGAGAAAGACTATGAAGTCTTGAAGAAACAGTTTGATGCTCTTAAGGCTGATAATGATGTCCTTCAAGCTCAGAACAAGAAACTTCATGCGGAGGTAAGGATTATATTATCCCACACTAACATTAAAAGAGAATTCTCAAATCTTTGATCTGATTAATTCTATAAACTAGGAGTATGAGATCGAGTCGAGTCGAGCAAATATATAAAGAATTTTATTAGCTAGTTCAGTTCTTGATCCAAATTAATAGTATAATCCAACCAAGTCGAAGCAATACATTTATGTTCCTGTTGCATTAATTGATTTATTATCATATAACTTTATTAGCTGATTATTAGTTCTTGATCCAACATATTAACAATGAGTTACAAAAAGGCAAAAAAAAAAACATTTCTTTAAATTACTTTAAGATTGAATAATTAGTTGATCAGAACTTTATAAGTGTCAGTGTCAGAAGAACCTATTTCAGAATCTAAAGTTAATTTAATTCTAATCAATTTGACATCATTGTAATTTTATTTATCTTTCTTGTGATCATCATCATCATCTTGATCATTTAAATATAATAACAAGAACATCATCATCATGAACTGTCCCTAATTAAATTATATATTTATATGTCATATATTTTATAAAATTTCTTGCAGTTAATGGCTCTAAAAGGTAGCAGAGACTCGAATGAAGTTAATCTCAAGAAAGAAACTGAAGGTTCTTGGAGCAATGGAAGTGAGAACAGTTGTGAAGTTAATAATTTAGATATTTCTAGAACTCATCAAGTGGCAACAAGTCCAGCAGTACCTAATTCCCAATTAAACACTAAACATCTTTTCACCACTACATCCATAAGGCCTACAAGTATGACTCAATTGCTCCATAGCTCATCAAGACCAGACCTTCAGTGCCTGAAAGTTGATCATCAATTGGTTCAAGAAGAAAACTTTTGCAATATGTTCAATGGCATTGATGAGCAGCAAGGATTTTGGCCATGGCCTGAGCAGCACACACCATTTTCACTCAACCAAACTCAATTCTCCAATAATTAATTAACACACATCCCATAATGTGGTTTAATTTAATTAGCTACGGTTAATTAAGAAGAATTAAATTAGGATTTTATTTTTATTTTTATTTTTGCTCTACCTGTTTGATCAGTTTCTTTTGTTTTTGTTTAATTGTAGATTGGTGTAAAGAATTGAACAAAATTTCATTCATGGTTGATGAGTATGATCAATTTGGCCAGAAATTCAGTATGGGGAATTTGATATGTTTTGAATGGATCACAATTTCTTCCCCATACTTATTTGAATTTTCTTGATATATGAAGCATTACAAATTTAGCCTTCAATATATATCTATGTAAATATTTTTTTGACATAATATTTGATATGATATGATATGATATGAATCTATATCATGTATTATTTTAAAAAATAATCATATCATATCAGTGTCATGTCTCGTACTTTATAGATTTTGATATATATATATTTTCATGCTACTTGTTAGGTGGGTTGGATCTCTCAATAGAAGAAAAATAAAAATAAAATACTTCTTATGGTTAAGGTACATGTGCCAGTGAGTGGGTTTCCAGCTCTGGCATGTAGCATGGGCCATGAATAAAAAGAAAAAAATAAATAAATAAATAAAAGAAAAGGATTCTCTATTTGCATTTTCTTTTCTGTTTTTTTCCTCACTTTTGAATTGCTGTTGGTGCTTTGGAATCATGTATTTGGAGCATATGAAAGTTGTATATATGGAATTGCTTTGAGAAAGTTCTAATAAGGTAGAAAAGGGACATGTTTTGAGTATTAAAAGAAGGAGAATTTAACTTGAATTTATTATCTAAATTATATATATAATAAATTAATAACTCGAAGAAATTATCAGAATTTAATTTTTTTTTTATTTTTTATATTACGAAACAAATAGGTACTAATATTAAAAATAAATAAATAAATTTTAGTGGTAGTGAAGGAAAAAGAGGGGGGGGGGGAGATTATAAGCACACATTCCAAGGGGAAAGAAGCCAAAGAGATGGGAGAAGAAGAGAACAAATGAAAAAATGGAGGGTTAGGAAATAGGAAAGAGTCATTCATTCACTTTGATTTTTGAAGGGGACGTTTGTATAGTTTTCATCTGACAACAGAAAGTATCTAACTGTGCACCCTTTTCTGTGCGATATCCATGTGACCCTTTCTGTCACCACTTCCTCTCTCTCTCTCTCTATTTTCAAGAACAAATTGCTATATTTTTCTATTTTATTTTTTAATAATGTTAAGATTAAAGTTGTAGCGCCCTTACAAAATTTCACTTCGATCTGCCTATATAAAATACTCTTATGATATATATAATAACTTTCATAAAAAAAAAAAAATTCTTCTGTTAAATTAATAAGAAGCACATGTACTATATTTCAAATCAACTGTTAGCAACTTTTGCAAAATGTACTAAGTATAGCTTTCTGGTTCGGTAAAAAACAGACCATTCATACTAAAATTAAAAGGTTCGTAAATGAAAACTCTCGTTTATAATTTAAACATAATAATGGGATATTATTAATAAGAACAAAAATAAATTTTCTTACCAACCAAACTAATTTTTAAAATTCTTTTAACTTGTATTTACTAATTAGTCACCATACATATGTAATGACAGTTTAAAGTTAACGGACATTCTAGCTCTAATTGTTAATGGAAAATTCTTACCTACACTAGGTGTATGTCTCCAGCTATACACAAAATCGATAGATGATTGACACATATTCATTAGTTTAAATAATTAAGTACGTGTCAATCATTCAATGTCAAAGTGTAAAACACTCATACATACGTGTCACTTTCTTATTTGTTGTGGTGTATATACTCAGTTTAGGTAAGAATTATCCAATTGTTAATATCTATTTGAGAAGAATCTTAGAGATATCATTTTCATATCTAGCTAAGGGATTTTTCATTTGATAAAGTCTCATATCAAATTCAAAAAATTATTGTTTGAAATAGGAGACAAGAAGTGAATGATTTTAGATTAATTAAATAGCTAAAGGGGAATAAGAATTTTGAACATTTACCATAGCTTGGTATCTAGGGATCTAAAGCTTACATTATTAAGGTAGGAAACTGGGACTAGGAATAGATATAAATTAAGTTCGTACGCATGCACATAGAAAGATACTAATTAACATTTTGATATTGATATAATCTATATTTAATTAAAAATAACTATACAAAACTTAATTAAAATAAAATGATTTTAGATTTATTCATGAACACGTGGAAAGAAAATAATATTGATATTCTTTTAATTGAGAAAAAAAAGGGCTTAAAATTGTAACAATATTTTAAAATTTTAATATGAAATTAGTTTAATGTTTAAAAAAATTACTACTTCAAAATTAATCAAGAATACTTTTTTTTTTTTCCTTAAAAAATAACATATAATAAAATATTTAGTCACCAAGATCCAAAATAACCGGAATTCTTGGCATGTCTGTGATGATGATAAGTGGAGAATTGTGGGAAAGGATATGGTGGGTATCAAGAATTATGAATAAGATCTACACTGCCTTATTTTATTTATTTATATATAGAAGATAATATTTTATGCCACATGATTATAAACTTAGTCAACTTTCATGGCTTTAATTGAAAGAAAAAAAAATTGAAAAACAGGCACTATATACACTCTTAGTATGTTAGGCCCAATTAGTTATGTAAGTATTGGGCTTGGATTATAAACACATGGATTACTATATATGCTTGTGTGCTTGATATTGCTTATTGTGTTCTTTGGCTTCTACCTTTCATTCTATTGTGTGTTGTTGTTGCTATTGCTCACTTAGGTATGGAAGTTCTCGTCTTCCCCAACAAGTGGTATCATAGTCTTGGTTGGTGCATACAAAGTGTTTGATAAAATTCTTGAGTGAGCTATGGAGGTGAATACAAGTAGAATAGTGAATCTTAACGGTTCGAATTGGAGAACATGGAAGGGTAAGATGTTAGATTTGCTTTATTGCAAAGAGTTGCATGCTCCATTAGGAGGAGAAAGTGCCAAGCCCAAGGATGTAGATGATGAGAAATGGAAACTCTTGGACAGACAATGTATTGGTTTCATTTGGCAATGGTTAGATGATAATGTCTATCACCATGTAGAAAATGAGACTTCTTCTAATGTGTTATGGAAGAAGCTAGAAGAATTGTATGAGAGAATTCCAATAAGCTTGTGAATTTGAAATACAAAGAAGACACTCCAATGGCGGACCACTTGAATGAAATGCAAAGTTTGGTGAATGAACTTACAACGATAGAGATGAAGTTTGATGATGAGTTTCAAGCACTACTACTCCTAAGTTTTCTTCTGAATAGTTATAAGACTTTGGTGATTACACTTACCAATAAGGCACTGAATGGGAAAGTGACTATGAGTGCGGTGAAATCTAGCCTACTTTAGCATGAGATTAGAAGGAAGAATGTTGAGTCTTCACAACAAGTTCTTGTCTCGGAAAGTAGGGGGAGGAGCAATGATAGAGACTCTCAAAATTGTGACAAGTCCAAAGGAAGATCCAAGTCTAAAAATGGTGTGAAATGCTACAAGTGTGGTAAAACCGGCTACATAAAGAAGGATTGCAAGGCTTCAAAGAAGAAGAAGAAGTGGAAGGAAGAGAAGGGTGAAAGTAAATAAGATGAGGATGACACCGCCGCTATCTCTTTTAGTGAAGATTGCTACATGTTGACTAGTAGTGATCTTTCTTGTCTATCTTGCACTTCAGATTTGAACCAAGACTTAGATTAGGTAGTTGATACTGGTACTTCATATCATGCTACTCTAAGATCGAAAGTTTTCATTACTTACAAGGAGGGTGACTTTGGCTTTGTGAAAATGGGCGACCAAGAAGTTGCAAAAGTGGTAGGAGTAGGTGATATTTGTCTTGAGATAAGTTTGGGCATGAAGTTAATACTTAACAAAGTGAAGCAAATTCCAGATCATCAGTTGAATTTGCTCTCAGTTGGCAAATTGGATGATAAGGGTTATGAAAGCCACTTTGGTGGAGGAAAGGGAAGCTTATCAATGGTGCCATTACTCTTGCAAGAGGAAAGAAGTGTTGTTCACTTTACCACCCACAAGGTAAAGTTTGCATGAACCAAACTAATGCTATGGAAGATGGAATAAGCATGGATATATAGCATAGAAGAATCTTATGGATGTCAAGAAGATAACCTTGAGCCAGTGCACTAATTGTATACTTGGTAGGTGCACTCATTGTATACTTGGTAAGTAACATAAAATCTCTTTTAGTCTCACTTCTAATAAAAGAATTGTTTTGTTGGATTTGGTTCATTCCAATGTTTGTAGACCTAAGGATGTGAAATCTATGGGTGTTGCTACTTAATTTGGGACTTTTATAGATGATGCAGCAAGAAAGGTGTGGGCTTATATCATGAAACATAATAGTGAAGTTTTTAGCATTTTCAAGCACTTCATGCAAAAATTGAAAGGAAAACCGATAGAACCTTAAAGTGCATTCGTACGAATAATGGTGAAGAATATAGAGGTAAGTGGAAAGAGATTTAGTGGAAAGGGATAATAATGGTATACTTCAAAAATAAAAAAAGACACTTAATCTTAATATTTGTATGACTATTAATTTGAAGTGGACAATTAAAAATACTCCAAAAGATAAAAGAATTTGAAACTCAAAACCTTAATAACTTTGCAATAACTATTAAATATTAATTAATAATAAATGAATACATAAAATAAATAATTAAAAATTTTGAAAAAATTAGATATATAGACCATCTCAAAAACAATTAAGTGTCCATGTCAAGTGCCAAAATTTTTTCACAGTTTTTGCCTTATATATTAGTATATAGTTTAATAAACTATATATTTATAGTTTATTAAGCTCATCTTTATAGGATATGATATATAAGCAACATGCTACAAAATTTAGTTTATATTATATAGAGATAAAGATGTGTAGAGATGGATTATAAATACGACAAGTGGTCAATGTTGTATGTTAAACTTATAAAGAAGATTTTTGTAATTAATAATTTTTTGTTTAATACTATTAGAGTGATTTTCATGATTTAGAAATTTTCAGTTTAAATTTTAGTTAGAGTTAAATTTGCGGAATAAGGACTGAATTAGAGTAAGAATACAGCTAATAATTTGAAAAAAATAATAAGGACACCAGATTTTACGTGAAAAACCTTAAACAAATTAGAGAAAAAAATTATGGAAAAAAATAGAAGAATTTTACTATGAAAAATAATAGGAGTTACAACATCTCTCTATACCACAATGAAAGAACAACAACACTCTCTCTTGAAATAGAAAAAACATGAGAATTGGGGATGCATAAATAAAGAGGAACATTTATATAGGCTTTCAACTAAATTGACCACAGCTTGCATTTTGCAAATTATGCTACTTTTGTTAAATAGGGAGGACACCAATGCCTACCTTACAACAAAATTTATATATATATAAAAAGAAAGAATATTTTTTATAGTTAAAAGTATATCTTTTGAATCTAAACGAAGTCTAAAACCTTGTTTGATTAACTATTTATAGTAGCTAATAACCAATGATTATTGCTGGGGTACAACTATTTTTACATATATATAAATATATATTAGTATTTTCAATTTAAATATATTATGAAAATAAAAAGTATTAATTAAAAAACTATAATTAATTTTTTATAAAGAAAGAAAAAAACTCGAATTTAAAATCCAATAATCCAAATAGAAATACACACTTATTGTCCAGCTAATACTGTAAGTATATATTATAAAGAGAACTTAATAGTGAGATCATAACTCTAACAATCACACGCAATTAATACTTTTTTTTCTTTTTTTTCTTTTTTTGAGAGGAAAAGAAATTTCATTAACTCGAAAAAACAAAAGATACAAGAAGAGCTTTAATATGTGGAGGAGGTTCTTGCTAATACATAGGATAAGGATAAAGAGGAGCTGCTCTTGCAATACCATGAGCAAACTCATTGACTTCTCTACGAATAAAACATACACTGAAATTTGGATCACACGCAATTAATACTTAAATCTTATATTGAATAAGATCACATCTCACAATTAATATATATATATATATATATATATATATATATATATATATATATATATATATATATATATATATATTTGTAAATTTGGCTCCGGCTGATATTCAAATTCAATAGCTTTCAGTCATAGAGACACTCCAGTGCCACTGATCAAAGCATGGATGGAAGGATTGGCTTTATGATATTTGTCATTTTCAAAATCTCATTTTCAAACCTTTCCATGACAGGTTTTGGCAACCATATGGGAAATACAATCCCATCCTCTCCTTTAACATTTCTGAAACGAGCAAAAATACATATATGTGGAAATGCTTCGACAGGTCCACCATAAACAGGCTTTCCCCATCCAAAATCAACATCTGCAAGCCCCACACCACTTGTATCAACAGAAAGCAAATTCCAACCTTTAAAATAGTGGGGTCGACCCTTTATCACCATTAAATCTGTCACTGACCTTATGTATTCTTCACTCATTTGGTTCTTGCAATTCTTTACCAATTCAACTGCATATCCTAATGGGTTTCTACATAACAGTCCAACCCTTGAAAGCACTGCAGGGAAGACAAACGAATTGCCATAATACCCATTTGGTAGTTTTAAGCATTGTTTGGTACCGACGTTTATAACACATGATAGGCGAACGATTTCATTGGGATCAAGTTCAAATGCTTCAGTGCGGCATTTCCACAAACAGGCGGTGAGCAATTCATAATTTGAACATTTACTGCGAAGGTGGAGAGGAAGATGGTACTTTATTGCTTTTATTTCTTTTGGACCAAAAAAGAAAGAACGATGGACCATGTTTGGCTTGTCTAAATTCAATGTGGTGGTGGTGGTGTTTTGGGGGTCTTTTATTTCCTCGTATTCGTTATGTACACAGGTGACTTGGGGTGGGTTTCGCGCACATAAGATTTCTCTTTGCCAAACAGGGGATAGTGATGGTGATGTTGCTCCTCTTGCAAATTCTGCAGTTGCATTCAAGAATTTTGCCAATCCAAATGAGTCGCTCATCGTGTGGTTTAAACGTATTGCAAATATAAATCCTCCACATGCCAAACGGGTCACCTAAAAAAACACTCGCAATCTTGTTAATTGACAACTATATATCACTGTCTTAAAAGAAATATCAGTCTCATTTCTTATTGATTTAATGTATAAAAAGATAGTTACATTAAGAATAATTAAAAATTAACAATTCACCTATGATTCATCCATCATGATAAAGTGATATACTTGAAATTTATTATACTACATTATCAATTTATTTTTTAAATTTCAATTGGAGTTGATTAAACTCTTTAATCTCATAAATTTAATCTATATAATTAATGTAAAGTAAAATTGAAAAAATGAAAAAGGTTGAAATAAATTTGATCAATAAGTTGTTTAGAGTGCACAGTGGCGATACCATACTTCAAAATTTGAGGGGACTAAATTATAAATTATAAATGTAAAGATAAACTCTAACTTGATAGAGAATAATAAAAATTTTAAAATTTTTGAGTGCCATAATTATATGATAAAAATATTTATATGTAAATTATAATGAAATATATATGTAATAAATAAAATTATAAAAAATGTAGAGAGGCTAAATGTATATGTTATTAAAAATATGTACAAATAACTATTTAAAAAGTGAAATTTTAAAAATTTTGAGGGATCAACATATATATTTTTTGAAAAATACGTAAAAGTCCATGTGTGCTTTTATGTCTAGTGGGTTTTTCTTGTCTTTTTGGCAAAAGATGGTTTAGCCAGCTATGTTAATTTTGAACTCTACTTCTCGTTCATAGGAATGACAATGGGGCGGGGCGAGAGCGGGATACCATCCCCATCTCCATCTTCATCTCCATCTCCACCTTATAAATGGGGATAATTTAATCTTCATTTCAGTTTCTGCAGGGATTCCCGTTCCCACTTGATTTTTTTTTTTGTCATATTTTAATTCAATTTTTGATACTTTTAGATAGTAGAATTTAATTTATAAAAATTTAAAAATTAGATTTTATTTATATTTAAACTCACAATATATGTATAATTGGAGATATTTTGATTATTAGTATTACTTATATATTTTATTAATTTTTTTTATACATTACTTATATATATTTACTTATTAATATATATATATAGTATTACTAATAAATTTTTTTATATTTATAAAATTCATAAATAATGGTTGAAAAATAAAAATAAATTTATTTAGAAAATATTAACAGATTCAGACATACAAAATATTAACCAAACAAAATTAAAATGTAAATACGCTTAATATATTGAAAATGTTCTGCAATTTTATTTAATAAAACATTAAAAAATTTAGTATACATAAAAGCATGAAAGTATTTAAATAAATTTCTTAGAGTTGTTATGATGTGAGAGAATTACAAAAAATGAGTGATAAAATTAAAAATCCTAATACATGTTTATATATATATATATATATATATATATATATATATATATATATATATATATAAACTAAGTAATATATTTTTTATATTAAAAATAATTATGTAAATATAATATCGGATCTTCACGGGGATGAAGATGGGGATCCTCGCAGGGTGGAGAATACACTCTCCGTCCCCGACCCATCTTCGCTAACGGAGAATAAATTTTTTCCATCCCCACTCCCATGGAGATAAAATTCGACGAATCCTCGCTCCGTTTAGGGCAAATCCTCGCAGAAAATGGAGATTCCCTGCCCCATTGTCATCCCTACTCATCCATCAATAAAATTTGTTTCTTATCAACCAAAAAAAAAATAATTTTTTTTTAGGAGCTTGGAGGCCATGGCCCTCTCTAGCCCCCATGTATACCTCCTCCTACTAATGCAATCAATGACGATACCAGACTTCAAATTTTAGAGGACCCCAAATATAAATGTAAAGAAAAAAGAATTCTAACTTGATAAAGAAGAATAAAAATTTTAAAATTTTTAAGTGCATAATTATATCATAAAAATATTTATATGTAAATTATAATGAAATATATATGTAATAAATAAATTTTAAAAAATGAAATTTTAAAAATTTTGGGGGCTAACATATATATTTACTGAAAAATACATAAGGTAATAAAACGTAAATTTGAGAGGCTAGGAGGCCATGCCCCCCTTTACCCCCATGTGGTACCGACCTGAGCGCAACTTGACAAAATGAATTAACTCGAGCTCTTTTGATATAAGTATTAGCTAGGGAAGGAGACTCACGAATTAACTTGGGTTTTAATTCAAGTTAGATATACACTATCACTTGCAAGTACAGTTCGTTGATATGCAATTTAATGAGATAAAAATATATGGAGTAAAAAATATATTATTACTTTTTCACTGAAAAAAATGGACAAAAACAATTATATAGACTGAAATATCTTATTACTCAAAAATATAGTTACCTAATTCATAGAACCCTTGGCACCGCGATCTGAGATGCGCGTTCCAATTCACAGGTCCTCATCGTCCCAATTTGCTCGGGATTGTGTACAGAGCAAGATGAAGAGACTTGCAAATCCAAGATGAAGAAGTAGTAGTAGAAGAAGAAATGATAAGTTAAAATTAAATAGTTGAGTTTTTGAAACTCTTGGAAAAAGCAAGCGGTTAAAGAAAAATAAAATTTGTGGTCTTTAGCTCCCTAAGAGTAAGAGTTAGATGTAGTGTGAATTATATATCTATACCCCCCACACCCCATATTTTTTTCCATCCGATAGATTCGAGCTGCGTTTCAGGGGGAGAATTTCAATTCCAAAAGATCCGGATTTCAATTCCGGAAAATTCGGTATATATTTCAGGGGGAGGATTTCAATTTCAATTTCAAGTGACAACTGGGTGTCAAAATTAAATCTCAGTTGCACTTGAAGGGGAGTGTTAGAAAAATTACAAACTACAAAAAATAGTCTCACATAATCAAAAACCATATAAATAATAAAGGGCCAATTATCCAAGTGGGCCAATCATCTAAGTGACTGGTGCTAGTCATTTTGGTTATGGTTGGATCCAAATCTCTCACCTCCTACTTTCAATTAAAAAATACTAATTATCACATGGTATGGCAATCAATGTTATTGAGTTGTATTGACTTATATTCATAATACGATAAAGATCAACACACAAACACGATACAAATAATTTATTGTGTAAAAAATTTAAATATTAACACAATTTACTTAATTAAGAGGTAATACGACATGACACAAATAATACGTTTAAAATTTCTAATTAATTAATTTTTTAATTTAATATTTAAAAATTATTAAATTAACTCTTATTAATTTATATTATTACATAAAATATAATTAAATATAAATTTATAAAAAAATCAAAAGTAATTTTTATATATACATATTTTATAAGTCGTAAATATATTAGATTAAATGTATTAACACAATATGACACATAAATATTAATAGGTTAAGCGTATCGTTTTCGAGTTAACGGATTAACTCATGACACGACACGATTATTATTGTATCATAATCAATCGATACGAACACAATAATTCTTAATTTAAATCATTAATTTAGTGTTGAATTTGTATCGTGTTATCGTGTCGTGTTTGATATTGTAACCCCTAACCTTGGGCAAGAATTTTCCTTTAAGAGTAATTTTAAGGTTTGTCAAATAAATAAATTAAAGTGAAAAAAAATATCATTAAAACTAGTGAGAAGCTAATGAATTTGTATGCTTGTTACAGAACAAATAAATGAATCAAAGACTGTATACCTGAATCAACAACAAAGGGCTTCCAAGAATATGAGCAGAACCAGGAACATCATATAGAAGTTCATCAATACAAGGACAAGGAGGTTGTATTAAATCACCCAATCGTTCAATAGTAATATCAGCATCAGCTTCAATAAACAAAATCCCTTCTCCATTACAATCCACCATAAGTTTCTTATTAGGTCCTTCTATAAGCCTACCTGCAAATGGATAATAATCAACTAATGTTTCACTTAATGCTTTTCTTAGAATCATTGCAGGGTCCTTTCCTTTCATGGAAGAAATGCTACGGTAAAACATTATAAATGGAATTTGAAAACGTAAGCCTTCTTGATCATCTATGTCTGAAAGTTTCTCTATTTGTCGGGGTGTTGGTTTCGCCGGAGCAATTAGTTCCGGCTGGCCACGCCGCACTGAGAATGATAGAGATGGTGGTAGTGCCATTTATGTGGCAATAGGTTTGATATTCAAGGCAAGTAATATAAGAGAGCAATTTGTTTTAGATAGATGCAATTGTGTTGTGTAGCTCTTAGTATATATAGAGGACAAATCAACTCGTAACCAGTCTATCACTTGTCTCATCATGTTTTATTTATTAAATTTTTAAACTTTTATTTCTTCATATAATTAATACTCGTATATATACTTTTATTTTTGGCTAAATTATAAAAAATATTTAAATTTTAGTATTTTCTGTAATTCTATAACGAATTTTTATTATTTCAACAATTATACCTAATTAATAACTTTTAAATTTTTTGCTATTCTTTCACTCATGACTCATCTAATTTCAAGAGAAATTATATCTGAATTTACTAATCTGATCAAATTAAAAGTAGTTAAGTGAGGGGGTGAAAATTGCCACCCCTAACTGTGACTCATGATTTACAAAAAGGTGATGAGTTTGATAAAAAAAACACACACACACACATAAAAAGGTGGACAAAACATAGATAAATCCCAAATTAGACAAATTAAATAGTGTATTTACATTTTTTTATTAAAAAAAATTAAATTTGTTAATTAATAATGTTATCGTGAATCGTGATTAGATATTAATTTTTGATTTAAGATATCTTTGTAAGACAATACAAAATCAATTTTTATAAACATTTTATAATATAATATAAAATTAATTTCATTCATAATATAAAATTTAGCTCAATAAATTCATGGGATTTATATAATTTTTAAATTTATCAATTAACATAAAGAATATAAATTTAATTCATAAATATATAATTACTTTAATTAAATATAATTCATTACTAATTAATTATATAATTAAAACAAAATTATCGATAATATCAATTTATCTCAAACAACTTCATAAATCTCATAATCAATTTTTAAATTATTATTTTAAACATGAAAACATATATTTATAAGCAATGTACTTATTTTTCGAGCATTTAAAACACCGAAATAAATTAATAATATAGCGTTTTAAACTTATCGAAGTCGAATTCTCGCAAATTAATTTCGAAATTGCGATATACATGTAAAATGCAGCTTATTGGAATTTTTAAATCACCGGCGACGCTTGGGGTCCATTCGTCGATAACTACCGGACGATGCGCCACCGCCACTGGTGGCGGACTAAGGTGACATTCATACCAATTTGTAGATCGTGAGCTGCTGATTCCAAATTTATCGGTCGTGTTGCTTCACTCTCCCTAAATTCGTCGAAAAATACCTCGAAAGTTGTGAAGGCCGAAATTTTCTCTCTTCAATTTCGGCGGCTACTGGCGTCCTCACCGATCAAGATGGGTACCAAATTACTCTTAGGCTCAAAAGCTTCAAGATGCATGGTACCAGGCTTACTCGGATTCGTGACCGGAATCTAGGTTGACAGGTTCGGTCGGCGATGGGTGCTCCAAAATCTTTGGGTGGCGCGTGCGGTAGAGTCTAACGGCGTGCTTCAAATGACAGACTCGTCGATAGGTAGGCTTCACTCCGGTGGCACGGTGTCGTTAGGCGGTGGTCGGAGGTCGGTCGATCGGAGCTCAGGTTCATTCTCTCTCTCTCTCTCTCTCTCTAATAAATTAGGACATAAATAATTAATTTCATAAAATATTTTTATTTAATAAAATATCTATATACATAATTTTTTTATTATTTTTAAACATATATACATATATTTTTAAAATTATAATAAAATGTCTAAAATGTAAATTTTCATAATTCCTTAAATAATAATAATAATATTTTTAATAACTAATCTCATATAATATATTCATTATCTTAAAATCATAACATATACCTATACCATTTTAAATATAAATATAAAACTATAATTAAACAAATGTATTTTCTTATAAAAATATGATTTTTAAAATTAATAAAAATTTGGGTCATTATACCCAAAGCTCCGTCAATGTTATTAAATATGGGAAAGTACAAAAAAAGTATCATGTAGTTTGATCATTTTATACTTATGGGTCTGTGAAATTTTTTTTGACAAAGAGAGATCTAGAGTTTATTCCATTAACAGTTTGGAGTCTTTGTCTCTAATACCGTTAATCAATACTGATGTGACATAGTAAATAATGACGTGACACTATCGTGTTACTGGTAGGTTTATCTTTTTTTTTTATCCTCGTGGTTATTAAAGAATAAAGAAGTGGAATTCACAAGTATCACATCAACGTCACGTTATCATTAACTATAACACTTTAGTATTGACTAACGATATTAAGGTTATGAATTCTAAAGTGTTAACAGAACAAATCTCATAATCCATTTTATTAAAAAAAAAAAAATTACAGATTCATGAGTAGTGTAAAAGGGTTAAAATCACATAATTTTTTTTTTTTTTTTGTACTTTTCCCTATTAAAAGGGTGTAATATTTAGGCCAATTTAAATATTAATTTGAGATAATATTTTTAGAGGGAAAGAAGGGATAATGTAGAGCTCCTCCTCGGACCACTTACTTTTCTTTCTTTCTACAGTTTCTTTTCTTTATAATCCTTATTGGATTCTAATGGATGGGTTCCACACATATTGACAATATACCTAACAATAAAAGGAGATTAATTTGATTAAATAATTGATAGGAAAAAGGGTGTAATATTGTTATGAAAGTTGTTTTCTTTTCTTTGTAAAAGTTGTTTTGAAAATTATACACCATGTGTCAAATAACTCTCTTAAAAAAAAAAATATATATATATATATAATAAAAACTGAATTCAAGAGTTATTTAGAAATTTTTTTGCCATATATGAAATAACTCTCTTAAATATATTAATGTTTAAAATTATCAAGCAATAATTTTTAAATTTAGTAAAAAAATATTTATATATATAAATAATAAAAACTGAGTTCAAGAGTTGTTCAAAATAATTTCGTCATATGTTAAGTAACTATTTTAAAAACTAAATTTATATGAAGCGAAATAACTCTCTTAAATATATTAATATTTAAAATTATCAAGCAGTAATATTTAAATTTAGCATATATATATATATATATATATATATCTGATCCATGGACAAATGTAATGATGATAAAGATTATAATAACAACTAACAATAATAAATGATATATATATTCATTTATTTAAAAGAAAATGTTCGCAAAAAAATTTTACCTTGCGTAGTAAATATTATTGATTTTTCATAATATACGTGGACAAATTATTGTATTTATGAAATGAAGAAAACTGTAAAAATAAATTTTTCATTATTTCATTACTTTATTTTTCAAAATAAAGAATTTTTAAAATAAAAAAATAAAAATAAAGTTGAATTATCACGTTATATTTAGGTACATGATGGGGAGAAGTCCCTTGGTTTGGTTGGTGGTCGTGGTGGATCCTTATGTTGCATCTGATTTAACTTTGGCTTTTGGCTAATTTGGATGCCAATCTTTACATTTCTTCTCCAAAAAAAAAAAAAAAAAAAGGGTTGAGACTAATTTAAAATCGTTGGCCAATACTCAAACCTATATCTCTATAGTTCATTAAACTCATCTTTATAGGATGATTCAGCATACTACAAATTTTAGTTTATATGATAAAGACAGCAAACGGTATAACTATTTTTATTGATCAATAGCTTTTCACTTAATGGTACTAAACTTGTTTTCATGATTTAGAGATTTTCAATTTAAATTTCAATTAGAGTGAAATTTATAATAATTAAAAAAAAAAACAAAGAAAATGTTTATAGTTAAAATATATCTTTTTGAATCTAAATGAAATCTAAGGACTTGTTTAGTTTAACCATTTGTAGTAGCTAATTATAATGAAATATACATATAATAAATAAAATTTTAAAAAATTTAAAGAGGTTAAATGTATATATTATTAAAAATATGTACAAAATAACTAGTAGAAAAATGAAATTTTAAAAATTTTGAGGGGTCAACATATATATTTTTTGAAAAATACATAAAATATCTAGGGGTAAAAGTCCATGTGTGCTTTTATGTCTAGTGGGTTTTTCTTTTCTTTTTGGCAAAAGATGGTTTGCCCAACTATTTTGTTTATCTTTGTAGCTTGTTAATTTTGAACTTTACTTCTCACCATCAATAAAATTTGTTTCTTATAATTTTATTTTATTTTAGTAGCTTGGGGGCCATGGCTGCCCTCTAGCCCCCAAATTTTCACAATTGTAGTTAATAATTTTTAAAATTTTGCAATTCTTTAAAACATTAAAAGATTTTAATTTATTGTAAAATTAAAATTGATTTACTGAATTTTTCATTAATTTTATTATTGTTTTACTCTGGCATTTATTCTTAAAATAGTATAATCTTACTACTAGATTAGGATACTAATTTTCATTATTATTAATTATAACAAAATCTTTATTATGAAAAAATATAAAAATTTGATACTTGAGTGATTCAAAATTTTAATAAATAAAATAAGATAAGTTCAAAAGTTGAAATGATTTATTTTTTATATATAATTTATTGAAAAGTCCTCCGTAAGGTGGACAATTACAATACATTACATCGGGAAATGCACAATTTTTCATGCAAATGTGCGTTTAAACCCTAACATGGAGACAACTACAATATTTGTTATTTTATTCTAAAAAAAAAGAGTGTTTGTTATTCAAAAGTAATGTGTTATGGTTTAGGACCTGTTAAAGTCAATGAGGACTCCAAAAATGGTATAGATAAAGATGGAGAAAAGAGATAGAGAGAGATAGAGAATTAGAGAAAAGAAATTACATCGGAAAAAAAGAATTATATTCATTCCTTAACCAACGATTTTTAGTGAATACAATATATATTGAGCAATACAAATAAACAAAGATAATTCCAAAAATGGATTTCTATTTAGCTAGATATTTGATAACAATTCCACCTCACAATATTTTCTCTATTTTGACAGTATATAATCCTTGAAATGAGCAGGTGGTTTCTTGATTCTAAGGCTATTACGAATTGTGGTCCCTTGCACCACCTTTTCACCTTGGTTTGAAACCTCATCCCTCTCTAGATTCTCTTCCACTAAGCCTCCTTCTTCAGCCATATGTTGGGTTGAATCTTGGTTTAATCCTTGAGCCCATTCATTCAATACATTATGTTCAGTATTCAATTTCAATGGATAATTTACATTCGTATCATTCCCCATTGCTTCAAAAATGACCTTGTCCTCAAGGTCCAAATAAGGAAATTGCTAGCGAAACAAATCATAATCCATCCAAGTAGCATCTTCTGGAGGAGAATAAGACCATTGGACCAAAACTTGTGCAGTCAAGAGGTTCTGTTTATAAATGGAACAGGTAGCAAGTATGGCAATGGGATAAATAATGAATTTATCAGCAACTGCATGAGTAGGAAAAATGGGAGGTGTGGTGGTTGGAGAACCATGAAATTTCTTAAGCTTGGAAATGTGAAAAACATAATGTATTTTAGACTCAGGAGGTAATTCTAGCTTATAGGCAACCGTTCCAATTTGTTTGAGAATTTTAAATGGACTGAAATAGCGAGGACTGAGCTTGAATGACTTACGATGAGCTAGAAAAGATTGTCTATATGGCTGAAGCTTAAGGAGGACCCATGAACCAGTAGAAAAAGAAAAGTCCCTGCAATGTTGATCAGCTGATGCCTTCATTCGAGCTTGAGCCTTTGTTAAGCAAAGTTTCAAATGTTGAAGAATAGTATCTTTATTTTGAAAAGTATGTTCAAAAGCTTCATTGTTGGTATTGCCTTTGACATACATTGGGATTGAAGGGGGCTCTCTGCCATAAAGAGCTTTGAAAGGGGACATTTGAGTTGCGGAATGAAAAGAAGTGTTGTAATAATATTCTGCCCAGTCCATGAATTTGGCCCATTGAGAAGGTTTTTCAGCAACAAAGGCTCGCAAATAATCTTCGAGACACCAATTTAAAACTTCTGTTTGGCCATCCGTCTCGGGATGATAAGACGAAGACATTTGAAGGACAGTACCTTGTAACTGAAATAAGTGCTACCAAAAATTACTCAAAAACACTGAGTCACGGTCGAAAACTAGACTTTGGAATTCCATGAAGACGAACAATCATATGAACAAAAAAGTCAGCTATCGTTGACACAGAGTAATGATGTGGTAATGTGCCAAAATAAGCATATTTTGTGAGTCGATCAACAACAACAAGAATGACTAAATGGCCTTTCGATGATGGAAGACCGGTGATGAAATCCATGGATAAATCTTCCCAAACATTATTAGGAATTGGCAAAGGTTGTAAGAAACCCAGGGGAGGAGATGTAGAATATTTGATGCGTTGACAAATATGGCATTGAGTAACAAAATCATTCGTATCTTTGCCAATGCTAGGCCAATAGAAATTTGTCACAATACGAGAAAGTGTGTGAGCGAAACCAGTGTGCCCTCCCGTTGGAGTTTCATATAACTCCTTCAATAACATGTGACAAATAGGAGAGTCTGACTTTAAATAAATTCTGTCCCTATGGAAAATCAGTCCATCATGAACTGTAAAGTCAGGTGATGAAGGATTGTCTTGTAGAATATGCTGGTTGAGTTCTTGAAGTTCTTTGTCTGAGGCAATTAGTTGCCTTATGTCGTCAAGGACAACAAAAATAGGACCTGTGATAGACAATAAAGCACCAGAAATGACAGTATTATCCAAATCCTCAATAATGCAAGAAAGAGCATCAACTGGTTTGTTGAGAGAACCAACTTTGTATTCAATAACAAATCAAAATCCCAATAATTTTCGCAAAAAATACTGTTGCTCAAGTGTTTGAATAACTTGGGTGAGGAGCTCTTCGAGGCTACGATGATCTGTGCGAACAACAAAATGGCGACCCAATAAATATTGACGCCGTTTAAAAATAGCTTCGGTTAAAGCATAGAGTTCTCTGATATATGTGGATGAGCCAGCCATTCGTGGACCTATTTTTTTTTGCTGAAATAAGAAAGAGGATGTCCATCTTGAAGGAGAACTGCCCTAATACCAGTGTTTGAAGCATCTATTTCCACAAGAAATTGTTTTGAAAAATATGGTAAATGAAGGACTGGAGCTTGCATCATTGCGAATTTGAGAGATACAAAAGACTATTCAGCTGAATCATTCCATAAAAATTGGCCTTTTTTAAGCAAGTCTATCAAAGGGGATGCTATGGAGGCGTAACTACGAATGAAACGGCGATAATAGCCTATGAGACCAAGAAAACCACACAGCTGTTTAATAGTAGATGGGCGAGGCCAATGACACATTGCCTCCAGCTTGGCGGGATCAACTTTAACAGTACCCCCACCTATGATATGGCCCAGGTAATCAATGGAATTTTGGCCAAACGAGCATTTATTGAGTTTAACAAAGTAATTGTTCTGTTGAAGAGTAGCCAAAACTATTTGAAGATGGCGTTGATGGTCCTACAAAGAGCAACTAAACACTAAAATATCATTAAAAAACATAATTACAAATTGACGCAAGAAAGGCCAAAAAATTTGATTCATAGCCGCCTGAAAAGTGGAAGGGGCATTTGTAAGCCCAAATGGTAAAACCAAGAATTCGTAATGGCCACTATGTGTTCGAAAGGCTAGTTTTTGAACATCTTTGTGATATACTCGAATTTGGTGATAACTAGAGTGAATATCTAATTTGGAGAAGATCGTGGCACCCCGAAGTTTATCTAAGAGTTCATCCACTGTTGGAATTGGAAACCTATCTAGAATAGTGATAGCATTGAGTGCACGGTAGTCAACAAAAAAATGCCAAGACCCGTCTTTCTTTTTACAAGAAGCACCGGAGAAGAGTAAGGACTTCGACTAGGACGAATTTTTCCTTTTCTGACATTTCTTACACTAATTTCTCTATCTCAGTCTTCTAAAAATGGGGGCAACGATATGGCCAGACATTGATGGGTTTGGTTCTAAGTTCCAGGTGAATTTGATGGTCAATTGGGTGAATGGGTGGTAGACATGTGGGATTTTCAAACACAGAAGTGAAATTTTGTAAAATTTGTAAAAGTTGAGGGGTGATATCAAGATGGTGAAAAATAGAGGTTGATGGGGATGAAGGAGGAGATGTGGGTTGTGAATGGGTAAGAAGTAAGATAGTGGAGAGATCATTATGGGCTAAGGAAGCAGTGAAGTTATGGAAAGAAATGGGCTGGGGTATGCCTTGATTAAGGCCTTGGAGGGTAATGGGAGAACCCGCCCAATGAAAGGACATGGTCAATTTAGAGTAATCATGAATAACTGGGCCAAGTGTTTCAAGCCATTGAATGCTCAAAACAATTTTAGCTCCATGAATGGGCAAAAGATATAAGTCTATAGAGAAAGAAGTACCTTGTAGACTTGAAGAGATGTTGGTAATTTTATATTTGCAGAGGAGGTAATCACCATTGCCCATCAGTACTTTTAATGGTTTAATAGGGATGATAGGTTGATTTAATTTTGGAGCAATTTGTTCTTGAACAAAATTATGGGAACTGCCATTATCAACAAGGACAGTGAAAAGTTGGGAGCCACAATGGGCTTGCACATGCAATGTTGGGATGGTTCGGTACGGTTCTCGGTATGGATAATTACTAATCTCCAGAACTATACAAAAAAAAAATCGGGACGGTTCGGTTCGGAGAAAGTCAAACAGTCAACGGATATTTTTCGGTTCTGGATATTATCGGTTCGAATTTTCGGTACGGTTCGGTATCTCCGAGTCCCGTACTCAGCCCTAATAGTAATGGGGCGGGGATGAGATTGAGTCTCCCGCTCCGCCCCGACCCGATTCCCGCCTCGATTTCATAAAATTAATATATATATTTTTTTTATTATAATTTCATATTATATATACATATATAAATTATTAGTTTTCTTTAAAATTACATTATTTTATTATTTAATTATATTATTATTATTTAAATATTAATTAATAATATATAAAACTTAACATAAAAATGTATAATATTTTTGTCAAAATATATAAATTATAAAGTTTTAATATTAATAAAATTATAAAAATAAATAAATAGGGATCCCCGTTCCTGCCTAGATTCAGATTTAACCCGTTTCGCTTTTGCTCCGACTGTTCATGGGACGGGATGGGAATCACAAAACTCGCCTCGCCCCATTGCCATTCCTACCCTTCCTCTTGATAGACCCGTTCCTCTGCTGCCTGTGTGCCTCGCCTCTCCACCCTTGGCCGTTCACTAGAGGTCGCCGGTCAACGCATCTTGACTCCGATTTGCAGGATTTTTTTTTTTTTTTAAAGTTTAATTTTTTTTTTATGGCATAAGAAATTTAAAAAAAAAAAAATTGAAGGACTGGTCTTGTTAACAGTCCCCTTCTCATTGCTCGCCTGTCTCCGCTTGGCCATTCACCTAACGTCACCGGTCATTGCCCCTTGCCGTCGATTTATAGGTATGTTTTAAGTTTTTTTATTTATTTTTTATCTGATATGTTTTTTTTTTTTTGTTAATTAATAAAAAAAAAAAAAAAGGGAGAAATTTGAAGATACCGTTTTGGCTTGGGTTTTGGATATTTAATGATTTTTTTTTAATTGGGTCTTCATACTTTGGTTGCTAGGTGTTTTCTGTGCACATCCAATTTTGATTCTTGGTCTGCGTTTATTTTCATCTTTGCTACTATCAAATTCCACTTAAACCCATGAGTTTTATAGGTTTGTCTTTTTTCTGAATATTTCATGGATTTATGAGTTTTATATGTTTGTCTTTTTTCTTAAGACAAATGATGCTAAAAATGGAGTCATCATCTCCTTTCTCTTCTTCTTTCTCTTCATGCTCTGTTTCATTAAAGCTAGAAACCATCTCGTCCTCTGCTTGCTTTTGGGATAACATTTTGACTTCACTAATTTACATATCTGAAACAGAGTAAAATTAAAGATTTTGAACAAAACTCAGAAACCAAAATCAAACAAAAACAACAAAAGAATCAAGAAAAACCTGAAAGATTTTAGTTTTCAAAAAGTACTTGAATTGCGAAATCTCCTTTGGATTTATAACAGGAGCAAAGCAAGAAAATTTCCACTACTAAACTTTTTTATTGACAAATGTATGAATTTCCTGCAAATCTGCTTTCTTTTTTCTACAGAGAAAGTGCTAGTCTCGTTTAAAGAGTGTGCTTCTCTCGTTTTATACCCTTTTAAGAGAAAGAAGAAGGGTAGTGAATTGAGTAAAGTCTAAAACGACTGTTACAGGCTATATAGTATTTTTTAGGCATAGAGTGGTTACAACCTTGAAACAGAAACAAACAAAGGCAGTGCCAATGTTGACCAAAAGCAATGCAATGTTATAAATATATATTTATATATTGCCCTTTTGTTGTTTGCTTTAATTAATTTGTTGGAATTAATTGGTCATTTGGTCTTTGAATTCTCTGTTATCTTTAATCTTCTGTTATGTTTCCTTATTTTCTATTGAATATTGTATAACATATCTCATTAGGATTTGAATTTAATTTGGCATACAACTATAACTAGAAATTTCAAAAGCATGTATGATTATGCAATTAAATGTATAGCAGAAACTAGGTTAGAAAAAATCATAGGTTATTTTTATTGTTGTTGTGCATATATAGCAGAAACTGGATAGGGAGATTTCTGAAGGTTAGGATTATGCCTAAATTGTTCTCCGGAGCCTAATTTTGGACCAAGCTGTGATCATGGCCTTAATTTCAATGGCACTGTTGAAGAATCCATATTATCTCAAGACAATACCTCCTATAATGCGGGCTTAGATATGGGCATATAGCATATAGGTTTCATTATCATTATAACTTTCTCAAGTGTCTGAATGTTCATTATTTTAAATGCTAAAATGAGGATGAAAGCTAGTTCCATATGTGTCTTATGGTTCTGAAGTAGAAAAGATAGCCAATACTGTTATAACTGAAAATTACTTTAAGTTTGCATTGAATGCTATTTTATGATTCAAACTAGCTATGTATGATTAGCTTTGGCATGAAGAAGCATGAAAACATTTCATAAAATTAGTATTATAATACAGTCAGTAACTAAGAATTTTCCTATAATCATTCAAATGGCTCAAACCATTTAAATTCTTTGTAGGATGCTATATAGGTTAGGCGAGATCAAATGACCCAATCTTAATATGAGATTTGATAGCGTATGTGAATATCCTGATTGGTTTTCGGCCACTTCCAGAGCAGCATGGTTCTCAGCCTGAGCATGGTGATGATGATGATTACTTACCTACACTGTAGTATCTCTATTTTGCACATTTTGCTTTGTGTTGGATTTTTATTACTATGCACATTTTGGTTTATTTCTATTATTCGTATGAAATTTATATATATTTCTATGTTATTTTTAAATCTTTTGTAATTATGATATTTTGTATAATTAGTACTATTTTTTAGCATTTTATATTATATATTATTGTTTTTATTATTATTTATTTTTTAGTTTGAAATTGAAATAAAATAACTATAATTTATTTTAAAAAAATCTCAATTTACCGATGAATTACTGACTATTTTCATTATTACTAATGAATTACCGTCTATTTTCTCATTATTAACAAATTACCGACTATTTTTGCATTACCGATAATTTTCTCATTATCGACTATTTTCATTATTATCGATGAATTACCGTCTATTTTCTCATTACTAACAAATTACCGACTATTTTTGCATTACCGACAAATTACCGATAATTTTCTCATTACCAACAATTTTCTCATTTCCGACAAATTACCAACTGTTTTCTTAGTACCGACGAATTATTGACTATTTTGAATTACCGACAATTTTTGTATTACCGACGCATTTACCAATTGATTATCAAGTGAAAATTTTCTTTATCAGCCCAATATTTACCGATTATATTTTTGTCGGTAAATTTTACCGACAAAATATTTAGTAGATAAATATTTTTTCTGACAAAAATTTGCTTATTTACCTACAACAAGGAAATAATTTACCGACTAATATTTGGTCGGTAATTACAGACTATTTAGTATTTAGTCTGTAAATTGCGCACAAGTTAGTTTTGTTGGTAATTAGTCAGTAAATAAAAAAAACCGACGAAAATTTTATTTTTATCGACTAAAATTTTAGTCGGTAAACTGTTTTTTTTTTTTTTTTTTTTTAGTGAAATTTTCTCTGAGAGTATAAAAATTCAAAAAAAAAAAAAAATTAAGTGCTTATGAGCAGAGTAAATGTGGAAGAAGATGTGTGAGCCATAAGAGAATTTCGGCCCACATTTCATATTTGAGAAGTAAGCTTCTATTTAGTTAGGAACCAAAAAAAAGTTTAAAAAAAAAAAATTCAAGTTTTTCCATAATTTGTATGTATCAACACAATATTCCACTTTCTTTTTTGTTTTGATTTACACAATCATTTTTTTCTACATTTCAAAAGTGATAGGAATTAATTATTTAATTACCTATTTATGTGAAACATGACTTTGCTGGTTCAAATTAAGAGGTTATGGTCCTTGTAGAAGTCCATGGCTGATAGCTCACCATAGTCCATAGACCATCTCCCAACATATGGATGGATCCCATTAGTGTGCTACACATTAAAATCCATCCATGTGAGATGGTTCATGGGTAAAAGAAGATTTTAGGCAAGAATTAATTTTTAGAAATATATTTGTATCAGGAGAAATTTTTAAGTGAATTAAGTTTATCTTATCAGATTATAAATTATCATATAAGATTTCTAGTAAGTTTAGCTGTTGGAAAATCATTTTAAAAAAATAACATTATCATGTTTGATTTTGAATACTTTTTTTTAAATGGAAAATGAATGTACATGTGATCGGTTCATGAAAATAGTAAATTAAAACGAATTAGATTACCATAATACTCTTATTCTCAATATACTACTCAATATAAAATTACAAAATAAATATATAAATACTAATTAATGCGAAGAAAATTATTAAAATAATCACATTAACATGAAATTATTAATTTTGTGTTAAAATAATTAAAAATATAACATATTAGTTGTCTAAAACATATAATTTATGAAAAAATTCAAGAACTAAAAGATTATATAATTATTATTTTTGTAAATAATAAAGTATGTTTAAAGTAATATGATAGTTTGCTTTTGATAATTAATCTCTTAGCTAGGTTTCTAAGTACAAGCATCATAACTACTTTTATTTTTTTAACGTTACTTATTATTAGTGTTTTGAAAATCGGACCAATCCGATCGATTTAATCAGAAAAATCATAAATTGATTCACAAATCTTTCTAAGGCACTTATAAACTTGGTACACTTTGCTCGTATAATTGTAACATTCGTTCAGAACATATAACGAACGTTACAGAATATATAATGTGTGTTACCCATATATATTAACAAACATATAATAAATATATGTTATTATTTAAAATTTCGGTTCGATCTCAATTAAACATTTTATCCATAACTCTATGCCTTCATCAATTCTAAGATCGAGCCATATTTGAAAACATAACTTATTATTACGCTAAGCAACCAATATTAGTAAATTTAAATTTAATTTCACTTGAAAGAAATCATTCTAATAGAATTAAAAAAAAAAAAAAAGTTCATGATATCGATAATTTCTAATAGAAATGTTTAACATTAATAATTTAATATCAAATTTAAAAGTATTGATAAACATTAATTACTTGCTAATTTAAGTATGAATGCCAAATTACTTTTTTAAAGCATGGATGCAATTCTTGATTGTAAGGTATTATATAAAACACCATTAGATTCCAGACTAGTCATTTTCAAGATTTGTTCTTCAAATCTTTCCATGACTGGCTCAGGCAACAATATGGGAACTACAATCCCATTCTCCCCTTTACTATTTTTGAAACGAGCATAGAAGCTTGTATAGGGAAAAGCTTTCATAGGACCTCCATAAATTGGCTTTCCCCATCCAAAATCAATATCTGCAAGCCCAGCATGAGAAGTATCAGCAACAAGAAAATTCCATTCTGTAGTATAATGTGGCCGCCCTTTTGTCTCCATCAAATCCAACACTGACCTTACATATTCTTCATCCATTCGATTCTTCGATTTCCTTATCAACTCAACTGCATATCCTAATGGATTTTTGCACAACAATTCAGCTGTTGTGATTACTGCAGGGAAGGCAAAAGTGTTACCGTAATACCCAATTGGCACTTGTAGGCCTTTGTTGACCCGAAGATTTATCACACATGAAAGACGAGTGATCTCATTGGGTTCAAGTTGAAATGCTTCAGTGCGGCATTTCCACAAACAGGAGGTGAGCACTTCAAAAGAAGTTGAGACATTGCTAAGGTGGGGAGGAAGATGGTTCCTTAGTGATTTTATATCTTTAGAGCTAAAAAAGAGACTGCGATGTACCATGTTTGGTTGATCCAAAGTTAATATTGATCTGCTGTTAATTTCCTTTATTTGCTCATATTCGTGATGTGCACATGTTATTTGAGGTGGGTTTCGTGCACATAAAATTTCTCTTTGCCAAACAGGGAATAAAGATGGTGTTCTAGCACCCCTTGCAAATTCAGTAGTTGCATTTAAGAATTTTACCAATCCAAGTGAATCACTCATTGTGTGGTTTAAACGAATTGCGAAGATAAATCCTCCACATGTCAAACGAGTCACCTACACAAGACAAAGACATTTTTGTCAATAATTGCATGACTATTGCCATGAGTTAAATGAAAGTAGCCATTTTAAATAAATTGTGGTTTATGTAAGTTTTGAGATATTCCAAGAGACAAAGATAAGGTCATGAGAACACATTTATACAAACTTGATTCAGTAGCTTTGAAAATTAGTTAATCGAATACTCCTGGGGTCTGGACCTTGCATGTGGTCTAAAATAGCTCAGAATTTTACATATTTTATTTTAAAAAGTCGAAAAGTCCAAACCTCTTATTAATTGAGGTTGATTTCATATTGATCATATTAGGACAATATTAAGATTGCTTTTGTCGGAAAATTAAATGAATTAAATTAAAATTCTAAGGGAGTTTTAAAAAAAAAAATCTTTTTTCTATTTTTTACGTGAAAAATATTATTTAATTGAGTGAATAATATTATTTCTAATTGAGTGATGATTTTTATTAAGTTAGAATTAATAGTGGTAACATTATAAATAAGAATATTATAGGAGAGATTTTATGACTTTTGTCCAAATATAATTGGTTCTTTACTTCTTGCTCAATAGTTGAGTAGAGACTCTTACCCAATAATTGAATTGTAATATGGTGATATAATGATTAGTGGATTATACCATAAACATAAATTTATTAAGAGACCGAACTACATTAAATCTTATCGCGCTACTCTTATAACTCTAATTTCCCTAACAATAACTTATGAATAATTAAGAACTTCACCTGAATCAACAGAAGAGGACATCCAAGCATATGAGCAGAGCCAGGAACATCAAATAAAAGCTCATCAATACAAGGACAAGGAGGTTGTATTGAATCACCCAATTGTTCAACACTTACATCAGCATCGGCTTCAATAAACAAAATCCCTTCTCCATTACAATCCACCATAAGTTTCTTGTTAGGCCCTTCAATAAGCCTACCTGCATATGGGTAATAATAAACTAATGCTTCACTTAATGCTTCTCTTATAATCTTTACAGGGTCCTTTCCTTTCATGGAAGGAAGGCTACGGTAAAACATTATAAATGGAATTTGAAAACGTAAGCCTTCTTGATCATCTATTTCTGAAAGTTTCTTTATTTCACGAGGTGTTGGTTTCGCCGGAGCAATTAGTTCCGGCTGGAAACGCCTCACTGAGAATGTTAGAGATGCTGGTGGTGGTGCCATTTTTTTTTTTTTTTTCTATGCTGAAGGATAGAATTTAGATTTGTTTAGTTAAATGTTTTGTTATGTGGTTGTTTCAGAAACAAAGTTAACAGTGGCTATATATAAAGTTCGTTATATTAAGGTGGACCAAACTTCGAAGATTGGAAGTCATGTAGTCCATATTTATTACAAGGAAGTGTCATTATGGTACGAGAGCCCCAAAATTATTAAGATGCATTTCACCATACTTTTCACGTTTTGTTTTGGTACAATGTAAATTTATTAAAAAGGGATTGGGATTGGGTGTCCTCCTATACTATTAGTTAGTCAGTCGCTCGATATTTGTGGATGTCTTAATTGATGTGAGTCATTGAAGCGTCGAATTCACATTGTGTGTAATCTGAATAGGTAGAACCTGTAAAATAAGGTGTTAGAGAGATTTGACGAGCTGTCATTCTTTTTAAAAGAAAATGAAAAGTTTTGAGTGTTTAAAATGTGTAACTTATTTCTGAAATGCTAGAGGTTATTTATAGTGAATGTCTTGGAAAATAAATTTCTATAAAATAAGACCACTAAATGTCCAAGTAATGGGATAATGGTCTTCTATCTTTTAAGAGGTGAAGAACTTGGTAGGAGACTATAGTTGAAGTCATGGATCATCTTTAACCAGATCTAACGATCTACTTGAATGAACTGTATTTGAGCGATCTGTGTCTGGGCGAGCTCATAGCTCGCTAGGAATAATCTGTTTATCTTGATATGTATTATTAATTAATTAATTAATCATATGTTTTTCGGAGTAAGTTTTATTTATACCAAATGTATATATAGTTATATACTGCATCAAATAATATAGTTACACTTAAAGTAAAAAAAAAAAAGAATTATGAGTATTTTTTCATTAGGCAAAAAACTAGACATAAGAATACTCATATATTAATAGAAAAATTATTTCACTGGTATTTGAACTTTTGAATTTTTTAAAATGTGTTATTTTAGTGTCTAGACAATTTTTTTTATTTAGCGAGCTTCTCAACTTAAAAAAAAAAATCTTATATGAGTGTTTTTAGTTCTTTTCCGGTCACCAAAACACTCCAATAAATTAAATTTATAAAAAAAAATTAAGGTTAAAATCTAAACAATTTTAAAATTGAAATCTAAACAACTTCGTCTTTATAAAAAGAATTAATAATAATAATAAGTATACTTCTTTGGATAACTTACCAACTTATAATTAGAATCCAAATTCTAGGATTGAATTATAAGAATTATAAATTAAAATTATTTGCATAATTAATCATAATTGTTATTGACTTAAAATAATTATATTATTTTTAAGGCATGTTTTGTATGAATTAAAAATATAATTACTGAAAATGAATAATTTGTCCATCATAAAAGCAATTAATGGTAAGAAGAACCAATCCAAGAGTAAAAAACCTTCAAATTTTGTGTTTATTCAATCAATCAAAAATATTTTTTTGTCTAATTTTTACCTCAATCAAAAATCAAAATTAAATTTTTTTGTGGATAAGTGTAAGGATATAAAATTTTTTAGATGAAACTAAATATTTCATTAATTGGTAAAATATAACAATATAAAATTATAATATCTTACAATATTATAATTTCTCAAAAGTAATATGAAAATAAATCAAGAATATAAATAGTAATGACAATAATCTGAACTTGAAAAATTAGATCGTATTAAGTGACAAATAATAATCACTTTTCGACTTTTCTGATAGTTTTTTTACAAGTTTGATCTGAACACTAACAAACGTAAATTTAATGTTAAAAGTAAGACTTGCAATTTTGATTGAACTATCGACTAAATAAAAAACTAAAATCCACTATAAAAAGAATAAAAAAATATATATATATATACCACTAAAAAAGATAAAGAAACAAAAACACAAATCACTAAAAAAAAATAAACTTAAAAGAAAAATAAATTTGTTAAAAAAAATAAATTTAAATATTATTAAATAATAAAATTAAGTAGAATAAAAACTAAATAAAATCATCCGCCGTCAATCTAAAAAAAAAACCTAGCAACTCTTAGGACGCATAGATTTTTGAAGTCCTTGTAGATGTGGTTACGTAACTGTGGAAGAAGAGAAATGATATGAGCCACGAGAATTTCGGCACGCATTTTGCATTTCAGAAGTTTTGCATTTTTCTACAATTCCACTACCGACTTAGCTTTTGGCACCTTTTATAATAAAATAAAATTCACGTGTAAAAATTTAATTTAATTTAATTAATAAATTTTAAATTAAAAAATTTATTTTCTCACTGTTTAAATTTTATTATTTGTAATAATTGAAAAGTAAAAAATTAATTATTTTTGTATTTTACTCTTATATAAAAAAAACATTATATTTAATTTAAATTACCACATTTCGAGGTTTTAATAGCCTTATATTAAATGAATTAAATTCTTGCAAAATCTTTTCATTTTAACGTGAATTCATTTTTTTTTTCAAAATGATTTTTTTTTAATTCAAATAAATTAATTTATATTAATTATATATTTTCAAATATGAAAATTTAAAAACAAAATTAAATTGAATTCATTTTTTGTAAAATTTAAATTTTGAAGGCTTTGGATTTCACGTGGAGCAACAATATTAGGACCCATCTCAAAAAGCGAAATTGGGCCTTTGGCCTACTTTATTTTGGATTAGAAGTTTAAATATATATAATAAAGATAAGCATATATATATATATATATATATATATATATATATATATATATATATATTAAAATTTAAAAAAATAAAAGGGTATTTTTGAAAAAAAAAAATAAAAAGTTATATTTAGTGTAATTTACGTAATATTTTATATGTCAAGGTACCAATGACATAAATTTAAAAGCAAAATAACTACAAAAAATAATTAACAAGGAGTCATATATATGCTAATGCATCTTCAAATTTTAACTTCTTTGCAAATTGGCATATATTATATAATTGAAAAACAACTACCAAATAATTAATAATTAATTGCTAATGTATGTACTTTGGCATTGTTTAATTTCCAATTATGATGTAAATATTAGCATGTGTGAATCTCAAATTTGGCAAGAATTCATTTTCAATTGAATTGATTATCATATTTGAAAATATATAATTAATAATATAATTTAATTATTTTAAATAAAAATATTTTTAAAAAATAAATAATGTCAAGATGAAAGATTTTGCAATAATTCACTTCATTTAATGAAGTCTACTATAAAAAAAAATTCAAAATGCTCTCACTTAAATTAAATATGACTTATTTTATATAAGAGTAACATAAAAAAATAATTATATTTTGTTTACTTTCAATTATTCCAAACAATAAAATTCAAATAAATTCTACAATTTTAAAATTTATTTCAAACACATGAATTCTATAATTAATTGAATTTAATTGAATTCTATTAATAATATTAAATAAAATTAATTTTTTACACATAAGTAATTTCAAACGGTGACTTAAAATTTATCTTGAGAAAAAGAAAATTAATAGTTACATTACTTTAATAAATTCAATGGTTTCCATTTTTTTAAAGGATGCATAAGATTAATTATAAATTATATAAGGTATCTCAATGTTATTTATAATTTATATTTATATTTATATTTATAAGTATAAATGGGAAGGGAAAATATTTTTATAAAATTATAATATGGAAAAAAGTGACTACTCATTAATGATTGCATATTATAGGATAAAAATCCTATTTATATATGGAAAGCTATGCCAAATATGTTTATTTTATAATTGCAAATCTAAACCAACAAAATCTCTAAACCTATTTGATTAAGGATAATCTCCAATTATATTTATTTTTATTTAATATATTTTAATAACAAAATAGTATTTGAGATAAATTTCATTATTTGTTTTAACTATTTTTAACAAGTGAAAAATAAATATATATTCCATCATTATAGCATATAATAACTTCTATTAGCCTTTAGGCTTTGGTTATAATTATTGTAATAATATTTAAATGGTGTATTTAGATTGAATATCTATCCTATTTTTATAGATAGATAATCTTATGTAAATAGAACTCTCTTTTTATTCCTATCTTTATAATCTTTTACACCTATAAATAGATGTTATTATCAATGAAGTTATATACACAGAAATTATTTTATCTTCTATTTTTATTTTATTCTCTCTTTCTATATTCTCTATAATTGTTCTTTATGTTACAACATATTATCAGTACAAGATATTTTATTTTGTTTTATTCTTTTCTTGCTTTTAAAGTCGGTTTCATTCATATATATTATGGATCTTACTCAATCATTAGTAGGATTAAAAACAAATGATGCAGATTTATATCTTGCAGATAGTGCAACCATGCACACCATATTAAAAGATAATAAACATTTTTCTCACTTAATAATGGGAGAAATATATGTTAATACAATATATGGTAGTAAAATAATAATTCAAAGGCTCCGGAAGAGCTAATATATTACTACCTGGAGGGACATATTTTTTTATTAAAAATGTATTATTCTCTTCCAAATCTCGCAGAAATTTATTGAGTTTTAAAGATATTCGCCGAAATGGATATCATGTTGAGACAAAAAAAATGTGGGAAATATAAAATATTTCTATATTACAACCTTCGTAATGGACAAGAAATGTGTATTGGATAAATTTCATACTTTCTCTTCTGACTTATATTACACATATATACGTATAATTGAAACAAATGTGATAGTAAACCAGAAGTTTACAGAGCCAAATATTTTTTTTATTTGGCATAATCGACTAGGTCATCCTAGATCAACAATGATGTAAAAAATCATTGAAAGCTCATATGACCATCCATTGAAGAACCAGAAGATTCTTCAATCTAATGAATTTTTGTGTTCGACTTGCTTTCAAGAAAAGTTAATTATTAGGCCATCACCAAGCAAAATTCAAAATGAATCACCTACATTTATGGAACGTATACAAGGTGATATTTGTGGACCAATTCATCCATCATGTGGATCATTTAAATATTTTATGGTGTTACTAGATGTATCAACAAGATAGTCACATGTATATTTATTATCAACTCAAAATCTGGCATTTACTAGATTACTTGCTCAAATAATTCAATTAAGAGCACATTTTCCATATTATGTCATTAAGACAATTCATCTTGATAATGCTGGTGAATTTACATTGAACGCCTTTAATGATTATTGCATGTCAATTGGAATAACAATTGAACATCCTGTAGCTCATGTTCATACTCAAAATGATCTAGCATAATCTTTTATTAAACATCTTCAATTAATAGCTAAACCATTGCTTATGAAAACAAACCTCCCAATTTCTGCTTGGAGATATGCAATTTTACATGCAACAACTTTTATATGCATCAGGCTAACTAGTTATCATAAATTTTCACCATTACAGTTGGTTTATGGCTAGGAGCCAAATATTTTCCATTTGATAATTTTTGGAAGTGCTATTTATGTCCCCATTGCTGCC
>CATKHJ010547304.1:0-11284 GCA_949750685.1 Vernicia montana | reverse complement strand
GTTCGATTTTCACTATAAATTCGGTTCAGTTTTAGAAAAATATAATGGGTAAACTACTATTTAGTCTTTAAGGTTTGACTTAATTAACTATTTCGTCCCTGCATTTTGAGAAACTGACTATTTAATCTCTGAGATTTCACTCCGTCAAAAGAAGTAGTCATTCCGTCCAAATTTCTTCAAAATTCCGTCAAAAAAATTAAAAAATAAAAAAATAATTACTAATACCTAAAATACCCCAACAATCACCATCCACATCACCATCAATATCTGATAATTTCTATTTATTTGTTCGGATCCACAAACCTCTCAAACCAATATTATGTTGTATTGTTGATTGCTAATAATGTGAGTATTTTTCATTCTTTGTTAAAAAATTGGAAAATTTGAAAATAATTATTTTTCTTATAACTACGAATGACATAGTTATTCTAGTTAGCATTACTTAAATTTTTTAATATTAAATGAATTATAAGTAATACAATTATATGAAATAATATGAAAAAAAAAAAGATAATTTTATTATCAATAATTTTTTTTTGAGAGAATGTCATGAATTTCATTCATAATTAAAAATAATGGATTCTATTTAATTCCAATTCACTAGCAAGAAAATCTATCAATTCTTGGTTCCATTTGTTTGAAAGAAAACGAAATATCATACAAATAAAAACAAAAGAAAACAACAAACAGTGAAATCCAATGGAAGGCAAAATAGAAAATTCAAAGAAAAAAGAAAAAACCCATTTCAATAAACCTCACAATAATTGGACTTTCGCTTTCACAGCAAAAAAAGGAGACAATCGAAGTATTGCCTTTTTGGTCTCAATCGGATCCGATATGAGGAGCTGCATTTTTTTTTTTTTTTTGGAAAAAAGAATCAAAAACACAAAGCTTTAAATAACATCACAAAATGTGTGTGTGTAATGGAGAGAGAGAGAGAGAGAGAGTATATGGTTACTGGGTCTTGAAGTTAAGGTTTAGTGTCATCTTGAGCTAGCTTGAAAGAGGGTTTCTATGGCTTAGAGAGATTGGTATTACTAGTTTTGATGGTTGGTGATGATGATTTTATCAATTAGAGGTTGAATTTGAGATTGGTAATCGTAGAGGAGCTCACTGATCTAACTGAAAATTTAAAGTCCATACAAATTTTCAGGTGCTTTAAATTCTTGTTTGACAAAATAGGATTTGCCTGTGATTGGGCCGCAAAGAAGAAGATGAAAAAGACAAGGAGAAGAAGGGGATTAGAGAGGAAGCGTGTGTATTTGCGTGAGAAAATATTTTTATTTTTATTTTTATTTTTTTATAAAAACAGTTATATTAGTATATATTTATTTTTTAATTTGTAAGGTTATTTTCGCAATTTCACCTTCATTTAACGGTAAATTACATAAAATTTGGACGAAATGACTACTTCCTTTGACGAAGTGAAACCTTAGAGATTAAATAGTCAGTTTCTCAAAATGCAAAGACGAAATAGTTAATTATGTCAAACCTCAGGAACTAAATAGTAATTTACCCAAATATAATTTTGGTTATTTCGGTTCGATTCGATTTTGAACCGAACCGACCAAATGCTCACCCCTAGAATTAAAGACCTTGGTGGGATGGGTTTCTGTGACTTGCAGATTTTTAATTTTGCTTTACTAAGGAAACAAGGTTGGCACTTTATTCATAATCCTGATACTTTGGCAACGCGTTTGTTCAAGGCCAAATATTTTCCTAATGGCAGCTACCTTTCTTTACGCATTGGAAATCACCCGAGTTATGTGTGGTGAAGTGTATGGAGTGCGAAAGAAGTGTTATCTAGGGGTACTCGGTGGAGAGTAGGGGATGGTCGTTTGATCAATGTATGGAAAGATGCTTGGGTTCGTGATAATCCGGGTTTTAAGGTGGGCACGACTACGGTATCAGGTTTGGAACAGTTAAAAGTTTCTACTTTGCTGATGGATGATGGTAAGAGATGGGATACTAAGCTTGTGTATTCCATTTTTCATCAGGATGATGCTACTACTATATGTGCTATTCCTTTGCCAAAATTCTCTACTGTTGATTCTTTAATTTGGCATTATTCACCTGCAAGCTTGCATTCAGTTAAATCTTGTTACAAGTTGTTGATGGATGAGTTTCATGAAGGGGAGTCACAGGTTTATAGTAGTAGCTAGAAAAAGCTTTGGCATTTACATCTCCCGCCTAAGATTGTTTCTTTTCTTTGGCATTTACGCAGTAATTGTATTCCCATTTCAGTTCGTCTTTTGGAAAAAGGTGTGCAACTTCCATCTGAATGTGTTTTGTGTGGGCAAGGGTCTGAACATCTTTGGCATCTATTTGTTGAGTGTCCTTATGTTCGCCGGTGTTGGGATAATGCGCAATTAGTGGAGCCATCCCTCACTGTTGATGAGTTCCATATCTGGCTTTTGAAATTTATTGAGAATGGTCAGGTTGCTCTTGTTTGTCGAGTGATAGTGGTTTTATGGTGCATATGACGGCAATGAAATCAAAAACTTTGGGAAGATGTTATGCTTCCAGCGGATAAGGCAATAGAGTTGGGTCTTCTTTTTCTTAATCAATGGCAAGAAGCTCGTTCTCGTTCTTCTATTACAGCAGCAACGTCCACTGTACAGTAGATGTCTTGATCACGTCCTAGGCATGTTCGATGGAAATGCAATGTTGATGCAGCTTATTTCCCAGATTCATCTTTAATAGGCTTGGGCATGTTGATTCGTGGCAGCGATGGCCAATTTTTTGCATGTAAAACCATGCATATTACTTGTTCTTGCTCGGTAAAAGAGGCTAAAGCTATGGCACTACGTGAAGCTTTGCTATGGGTTTTAGATTTGGGGTTGCAGATGGTGGATTTTGAATCTGATGCTTTAATGGTTGTTAATGGTTTGGCTTCTCCTTCACCAGATTTAACTGAATTTGGCTCCCTTATTGCTGATTGCTTGAAGCTCAGAAGTAATGGTGATTACTCTATAAGTTATGTAAAGAGGCAAGCTAATAGGTCAGCTCACAAGTTACCTAGGTTGGCTCATTACAATGCTCGTTTCTATGTTTCCTTTGTAGCTCCTCCTAGTTTAGAAGAGTCTCTTTTGTTTGATTTGTTATCATCTTAATAAAATCTTTCCTTTTGACATATATATATATATATATCGAAATAAAACGACCCGTGACATTGCACGAATTCTTGTTCCAGTATATATATATATATATATATATATATATAAAGATGGACCACGATATCACTGTTCGTGTGAACGATGAAATTGTGGTCAACAATTTTGACTTGGCTAACCGGCGGATTGACTTATTTGCCTTGGTAATCGGTAACACAAAAGGAAAACGTAGTCGTTTCACTGGGCTTATTTGTAATCTCATACGCTTTAAATGGAACGGCGTCGTTTGTTGGTCAGGAGAGTCATATGCGTTCTTTTACTTTTATGCCTTTTGTTATGTGCTCTCCAGTGCAAAAACGGTGCTGTTTTGAATGCCCTTATCTGTAATTGTCAATTCAAACTCTTGCTATTCCTACTCTCATATGCTTTCTCTTTTGTTTGCGCCATTTTTATCGTAGAAAATAGAAGCATATTCTTGCCCCTACAAAAGCAAAACAAAATAATAAGCGTGTCTTTCATGAAACCTAGCAAAAGGGAATCCACACCTTCAATTTAGTGAAGGTCAAGACCCACGAGCAACCACCAACCCAGAAAATTAAGATAATAATTCAAAAAAAATAGTAGAATAAATTTATGCTGATAACGTGTTATAAATCGGCTTATAAGAGAATAAGAGCAAAAGAAATATGAAAAACTCATGAGATGAGAGAATAGGAATTTTCTTTCCTTCTTATTATTAGAAGTCATTCTCATAACATCAAATGCCTCTATTTATAGGCTTACAAGAAAATAATTTCAAAGGTCACATAGAATTTCAAAAGTTATATGTTAAATTCATAATGAAGGGAAGTGAAGGGGTAAGAGTTTAGAAGATAAATGGACATCCGCTTAATCATAGTATTTATAACATGTCTCATTATTGTTTAATTTGTTTTCAGGAATTGGGTATGCTTAGAATGTCAAAGACAATATTCAACTAGGGAAGAATATATAATATGATGCTAAAATAATTTAATTGTTTAACTTATCACCTTTCAATTTGAGGAATTATATTCATTAAATTTTTTAAAGAATTACATCCATTAATTTAATACACCTTAAATCTATCAAAACAGACTTATCCACATGCTATTTCTTCAATTAGACCCAATCTATTAGCTTAAAAAAATAGGAGCTTTATCAATTAATCCATTTTTAGCATAACCCACAACCACAGTAGTTCAAGAAACCACTTTCTTCTAAGAACTTTCCCAATATCGAAATATCCAGAAACCAAGTTGAAATTGGTTCAAGAGTATACATTCGGACATTCCTCTCCACCATATATTTATCAAAAGCTTATTTCTGGCATTACCAAAAAGAGTACATCAGCTTGGGGAAGATAGTTGTTTTTCAAATAAACAGTGATCATACAAGCACATATGTATCAGAATTCAGAAACAATCAGCCTGTCTTAAAATTCCGGGGATTGAAATCCTTGTTGGGTTCTCTTTCGCAATAAAAGAAAAGGAACAATTTAAATGCTCTAACACATTTTTTCTATTTTTGGTTACAATGGCCAACACATTGAAATATGGCCACATGCTTCTAACACCTGACAACAACGCGAGCAGAAAACCATGATGATGATGACTTATCAATTTCAATAATCAACACTAGTGTTAGAGCGATTTTGATGCCACAGTAACTTCAGTTTTGCTATGTCCATCCATCTTATTTGGAGGAGTTGTCGTCCGCACAAAAACTAACGCATTGTTTTTTATGGTTAATCTTTGCATATAGTAATAAACTAATGCATTGTCTCAAACTTGATACAGGTTTTAATCATTCAAGTAAAAGAAAAGGCAATACTTTTTAACTTATTTTTGATACAAACCAGTATACAACAATGCTTAGAAGTACAAATACCCAATTTATTGGGTCACTCAGAGAAAAATAATCCAATAACTTATAGACTGAACAGTACAACAATCCAAATGAGCTAATCACAAATGAGCTCACCGGAATAAAACCAATCTGTTTTGGGCCGTTTTCTTCCTTGCAATTTCTATCATCTATATTCTTGGAAGTTGATATGGCCTGTGGCTTGTGCATGCTCAACAGCCTCCTAAATATTCACATTAAATAAAAGTGAAACGCAGCAATTAGGAAAATGGTGTCAAGCTGAACAAAAAACAAATTAGCAAAGCGACAACATTGGCATCAACAGGAACTGACCTTCTGACCAACTACTCCAATTTGGCAAACCCCACAGCGCAAAGTGAAGTTGGCAGTATCTGTGTAACTTCTTTTCCTGCAAGTGATATAGGTTAGTGCATTATGCATCACTAGTCACTAGTCAGCATTTAACCATGCAATGGGGTGGGGGCAAAGAAAAAAAGGCTTCATCAATGATCATTTTTAATGGCAGCAAAAAGTTACAGAAATTATCTGCCTACTTTCACGATTTGGCTGGAATTAATTATCCATCCTTTATTAAAACATAGTATTTGAAAGACAGTTTTCTAAACTTTACTACGTTCATCAAACATGTATGCTCGACTACAAAGGCAAACATATTGCATGTCAAATGTCCTCAATGCAGTTATAGCATGGTTAAGTATCTCACAAAAGCAAAGTAGCATAGGATCTCAAAAGCCATTTAACGCAGCCTGAATGTGTGAGGACTGGGATAATCTCAAATCCAAATCAAAGAAACCTTCTTGAGATTAATCATGCGATAAAGTTCTTAAAGAGTTCTTAGTTAGCCTGCCAAAATGATGTGCAACAATCATGCTTAAGCCACCAAAATCTTTGGACCTTGGCCAGGATGCCATTACATGTGTTGATGAAATACAGTTTTAACATGAATGTCAATATTTAAAGTCATATTGAAGTTTCATAGCCTTCAGTCCTCAATATGAAACTTCATAGTACTTGTCCTATATCAATGAGTCTAAATAATACCTTTGTTGTTCCTTAACAAGGTTAAGGGCAAGGCCCTCAGCTGGTCCAATTGTTCTATCCCTTTGTACAGCAAATATGGTCTGATCAAACTCCTCTGGAGCTCCTTCAAATGGAGACATCTATCAAATGCAATAACAAAAAAGCATCCATAAGTTCAACATAAATAAAACAGCAAACTACTGATGGGGGTAAAACAGAAAGAAGTCAACACATTATTACATTATAGCAGGAATAATAACAGTAGTTACTAAACAAATTCTGCAATCCATTGATTCACTAGTAAATAATTCTGTTAACCCTACTACATGAAACTTATTTGTTAATTAATTTGCATATGTTGCAGCAACTGTATTTGACCATCAAATCCCATTGCAAATGATTTCTATAGCTCATACATATTTTAATATTTCATCCTTCTTGATTAAGCATCCAATTTGAAAAAAAATAATAAAAAAATATATACTTAACATAAATAATAAAAGATGTTGAAAACGAAACAACATACAGCTAGAGCATCATAATGCAGCCCATCATAAATGAGCATCACCCTTTCAGAGAACTTCCTGTCCTGTCAAATAGCAATAAATGAAAGAAGCGGGGAAAGTAAGAGAGATGGCAAAAGAAATATTCAGTAATGCAAGTTGGAAGGCCTTGACATAAATGGAACAATAACTAATAATACTTACCTGACCATACAAATCACATCGTGTTGTTTGGATATCATAGGCAGCAATTCCACGTCCATAATAATCTGCTAAAATTGAAAGCTCAATGGCACCTTCAAAAACCACATGCATAAAGTCAGCAGAATGGTACTATTAGTAATCAAACAATATTGCTTGACATTCAAAGAACAAGGATGCATGGAGATTTTCAAGGAAGCAACAAGAATTTTATGCTGTCTTATTAAATAAACTGAGAACACAAGCCTAGGACCTACCATTCTAACATAATCTTAAACCCAGTGTTTTCCCCTTAGTGCTAGATTTACAGCTTCGTGAGATTCAAATTCCAGCATCTTACTTACTATGAAAATATCCTAGAAACAGCATAGATTATGATTTCCAATTCAAGACTAGTTTGTTCACCAATTATGCAGAGGCTGGATTCCTGCATTAGCTACAACACCACCACCCAATTTAATGGTTTTCATTTCATCATCTTCTCGGGCGTCAAACAGTGAAAAGTAAGAACGCAACAGGTGAAAAAGTGGTCTAGTATATTTCACCCCAGTAGCTACCACATGTCCACCATGCATATACTGAATCCAAATGAAGTGTTTCACAGTATGTGCTGCAGTGAACACAGCAAACCATGTCTCCACCTTTTACAACAGAAATAGACAAGGAAGCTTATAGAGAAGATTTCTCACCCAATAAGTTCCTTTTTTGGTAAGAAAATATTTAGTGCCTTCTCAGATGAATACTTATGTGCATGAACCAACAAAAAGCACACTCATAACTTATTCAAGCATTCTTTGGGCAGCTAAACAAGCCAAAATCAAATTTTTAAATCACCCACCTTTTCAAACAATGAGACTTCCATGGAAATGTGCTCAAATCATAAAAGAGAAACAAGGAATATTTTCCAAGAACAATGACATAGACTGATAGACATTATGCTTAACTTTTTTCTGCAACACGATGTCCATTTTGCAATTTGAAGAGATACTAAGGTACTTATAATTAATTGTGAAAACGTAAAATAGTCAGTGCAAGGACACGACCAAAAAATTAGCAAGAATTCTCTAATTGAAGTAAGATTACATGAATGATGTATTGACAGCTCCTCTCCAGAAACAAAAGAATTGCCAAAAAGTGCTTTAAAGAATATCAACAATCCGTATCTCTATACTTTGAATAAAGGAGCTCAATGAAAAGCTACGGATGACATTTGAGGTCAGCTGTCGTACAATAGAACGATAAATGATATCTTTAATCTGCTAGATGCTCCAACTACTAAAGTACTGACAACTTTTGAGCTTGGAAATAAATTTAGCACATTCTAACATGGCCCAAATAGATGATGCTTTCTGGATTCTACAAGCTATCTATAGCAACCGAATATTGCTCTCAAGGGTTTTAACGATTGAACAGTCATAAGGTCCACCAATTGGAAAAAAAAAATACTTACTTCAAAAATAAAAATAAAAATATTTTAAACCAATAAGAAGACTTCTAAAAATTCATTTGTAGTCTTTTCTGTTCATGCATTTCATGAAAGAATCAATAATTGCTGTTATTCCATCCTTAAAAAAAATGAATAATTTCTGTTGTTCACAATAATAACCTTTAGTGGATAAAAACAACTTTCACTAAAAGAAGCGTCAGAGATTCAAAGAAACATTCTAGATACACCAGAAAAACTAGTTCCTTGCAGCTTGACTCGGATTAAATTCTTAAATGATATTAACTAGGCTAGGCATGAGCTCATGGGAAAATTACCACTGCTGAACAAAAACTTAATGATTTAAAGATGAAATGCAATATTGTTTATAAAGGAACAATTTCAGCAGATATAGCTCCTGCTTGTCATGAATATGCTAGATAACAAATAGCATGTTTTGAGAAGTCCCCAATCTTATTTTTGGTAATTTGATTGAAGAGGATAAGTTTGTATACCTCCCCATTTCTCTGAGTCAAGGATCCAAGCACAATATTCTTGATTTGGCTTTCCGAGAAATGCTTCATTATACTTCTCCGGATCACTTGCCACTGTTGCAGCTATAACCTTAGGAAAAAAGTATTGATAGCAAAGAACATCAAAAACAAAAGAAAAGATAATTAAGCATATGGAGTTTGGAGTGAAAATGGAAAGATGAATGGTCCTTCACAGATTCAAGATATAAACTGTCTTTTCATCCTTGAAGTTAAAATTAATTAGATCCTTGTCTTTAGTTCAGTAGTATATTGCAAGTAAAATTGAAAATTCCTTGACATATGCTTGTAATATGTAATACATGATAACTAATGCCTAATGGTAGACCAAATTTTGTGACTGGAAGACCGCAGGTTCTTTATTGCAAAAAAGTAAGAAGAAGGCTATAATAGACAACTCTCCCCAACCCTTACAAAGTGGGAAGGTTCATATAATGGGGAAAACCCTTAAAATTTAGTCCACAAAATTGTGTGCATAGATCTACCCAAGTATCCATACATCTAATCATGCCAATAGCAACACATAAAATATGCAATATGTAAAGCTAGATCATGGATCATTTACATAATCATTCATTAACAGAACTAGATTGAATAAGGCAAGTGCCTTTGTGATGCAGTTAAGGAAAAATAAGATAAGATTTAGGAATTATTTTTATTTAATTTTTAATTAGGAATTTCACTTTGGCAAAATGTCAAAATAAAAACTTTATGGTTAAGAAATTGAAATAAATCTTAAAAATCAAGTTGATATAACAATGCAAAACACATGGTTTAAGGATGAAGTAGTTAAGCACATTCACAACAAGTTTTTATAGACGGAGACCTGTCTCAATTCAGGAGCTTTGTTTTTGTCGCGATCCATAACATACCTGCAAAGTTCAATGAAATAATGTTTTGGAGTTAAATCTCAATCTCATTCAACTGAGTACAAGAAGTGAATTGGAATAGAAGTTTTAAAGTCTAGGATTTACCCAACAGCATTGAAAAGACAACTGTTATCTGAGGGAATTACCCTCCTAACAATGGTTCCTTCCATGTTTTATATAAATAGGCACCTGAAACAATCACAAATGCATTAGCTGTTTTGAAATTATAATCCAAACATTACATAGCAGTTTCATGCTCTATCTCTATACTAATCAAACCAACTATAAAGCAACTAAGATATTAATTTGAAGGTAACATTTCAAGTAGGAAATTAAAAATAGGCAATAAGGAGTTAAAAAAATTGAAGCATGATACCAGAAAATAAAATAAAGAAAGCGGCCCAGAGAAAATTTGTAACAACATTATCATGATATTGATAAAATTTGAAAGAAAAAAGAAAAGCCACAACTTATAAAAAAAATAATAATTGAACTTTACAAGAAAGAAGACAAATTTAATAAAATTCCAAATCCAAGAAATCAAATTGTACCATAATATACAAAACCCACAAAATCCAAAGCAATAACAACAATTAAACAGATAAATTAATAACATAAACAGCAAGTAGAGTTCCACAAGCAAAACCAACCAACAGAATCCCGCAAGCAAAACCAACCCAAATAAACAATCATTAAAATAAATAAATAAATAAGGAATTTGAAAAATCCCAGAAAAATTAAACCCAAAATATGAGATATCTGAATGTGAGGCAAAATCTCTAGATCTAGTATGGTTTACCAAGAATACAACTTGTAAAGATAAGCAAAACCCACAAAAAACACAAAATAAATTGGCTAGAAAATCTTAGAGAGTCTTTTTATTTGGAATAAGTAGGTAAGGGCGAGTATCTTTGGGCTTTGGTTTTGGGGTATGGAATGTAATAAAAGTGTGAGCCTTTTGATGTTTCCCCATTTTTAAGGGTTTTGGAGGATGGCCTGATTTTTTGCACAAAGCTTATTTCTTTTTCTTTTCTACCGTTTTGTTTCTGGATTCTCCTGTCGTGTCGTATCCTGTGCCTCCGCTTTGGGAATGCTCACCTGTAATTGGGTGTATTATTATTGTGTTTTTGTGAATTTTGATTGGTTCTTTGTGGGGTCCAAGCTGATTTTGTGAAATTATTATTATTATTATTATATAACTAAAACGCCTGCTGAGTGGAACAGTGACTCAGCAAGCTTTTACCTTTTTTTTTTCCTTTTTTCTTTTTAACTTTTAAATGGCTTTTGTTTTTTTATTTTTATTTTTTTCACTTTAACTTTTAAATTACTTCGTGAATCATTGTTCATGTAATTAGAAATAAACAATCCATCTATTCAGATAATAATTTTCATTAATCGAATAAATTAAAATTAAATATTAATCGAACTGATTTAACTGAAATAATCATAAAATTAAATTAACTGAATTGAAATATTAAATTTCAATTGCATTGTGTTTTTTTATTAAAAAATAAAAATTATAAAATGTCTTTCACTTTAAATATAAATATATTATGAGTATTTATTATTTATAACAATTGAATTTTCTAATTTATTTATATAAGAAAATAAAAAAAAATAAGTAAATCATGGTATAAAATAATAACATATAATATTAAAAACAACTATTATATCATAATATTTCATAAATTTAAGTATA
>CATKHJ010547291.1:0-16730 GCA_949750685.1 Vernicia montana | reverse complement strand
ATTTCAATAACTTTGATTCATGGCCTCCTAAAACATGAAATGCCTATAAACAAACTCTGGAAAAACACTAAACAAAACAAATCAAACTCAATTTAAGGATAAAATACATTAAGAACAAAGGGTAAAATGTATTCAATTAAGTACTTATCAGCCATAAAGAAATTTTTTTTTTCTGAATTACAAAAAAAAACTAGAAACAAAATAAAAACGTAAAATAGAACAAACAAATAAAACAGATAAATTAAAACAAAAACAATTACAAAAATAAAAACTAGATCAATAATCTCTATTAATATTGTTAATATTATAAAACATTCCCCGGCAATTGCGCCAAAAACTTGATGTGCCAAAATGTACACTAACAACTGTAAGTACACAAGTCGTTATCAAGTAATGAAGTGATGAGTGAGTGTCGTGTCCCACGAGGAATGCTTATAATTACTAGCGCAAACTTTGACCATTGTCTAATGAATAATCAATTTAGGATAATTAAAACTAAAACTGAACCTACACTAAAACATGAGAAGATTGATAAATATAAACAAGAATAATACTATTTATATATGAATCCCCCTAGCCTCTCATAAATGTCATGAACAATGGAATTAATTAATCAAACAATGCATTGAATTGGCGTTCCACTAATTTAGATTAAAACCTCTCTCGAGCGATTTAATCCTTAATCCCTAGGTAAAGCGCAAGGAATCTCTTCTCAAAAACAATCAAATAGTTCATGCATTAAGAACAAGGAACAATAAACCAAAGGGTTTTTTAGGCCTATCTCTAGTGCCCCAAGCAACCTCCAATCCCTATGAGTTATCAATCCACATTAAGATATCTCTACTCATTTAACATGGAAACAATATCTAATCAACAAGCTAGCAATTTGCCAATTAGAATAATAAGATTTATCATAGAAATAAGACAATCAAAGATGAATTAATCAAATCTTATATTATTCAATCCATACAATCAAGAACTAGGGTTCATCAATATCTAAATAGAAAATAATTAGTTCATAATAGAATTGAAAGATAATAAATAAAAGAAAGAAGAAATAAAGAATCCCAAACCATCCATGGATGATCTTGCAGAAATCCTCCCTTCAATCATTGATTTCCTACTTCAATTCTATACAAAAATGAATCTTTAATCTTGATTACACTTTCAATCTCTCGAAAATAAAGTTCCTAAACTATCTACGAGCCAAAGGAACCTAAAAATCTTCAACCGTAAGGCTAGGGTTCTTCCTAGGCTTCCAAAAACTTACTCTTCCTCTTAAAATCATCATTTTAAAGGTGAAACTATCGTCTACACGCCCTTGTACCTGGGCGTGTAGGCTACTGCCAATTTCAGACTCATCACATGGAAGTGTGGCTGGATTTGTGACCTGAAAACGATCGAATTAGGCTTTGTGGTCTTCATGACTTTTGTAGATTTTTTTCTTAGATTTTCAATGAAACCTAAATCACCTCAATTGGATATTTGTAGCTCGAGTTATGCTCAAAATACTCAAATGTGTCCAAAGTTGTCAATACACCAACTCTGCATTTGATCTTCAAAACTTCTCTTCAATTCTCGCCCAAAATGCCTCGAATTCGTGTCCTATCTTCATTATTTCAATAACATTGATTCATGGCAACCTAAAACATGAAATTCCTATAAAAGAACTCTGGAAAAACACTAAACAAACAAATCAAACTCAATTTGAGGATAAAATATATTAAGAACAAAGAGTAAAATGTAATCAATTAAGCACTTATCAAATTTCCCCACACTTAAGTATTTGTTTGTCGTCAAACAAATTAAATTGTAACAACAGTAAGAAATAAAATTTACCCTCTCTAGTCAAAGAATTTAAAAAGATTGACAACAACTTGTAATTAGCAAGGCTCAACATCCTCAATCAAGTGCCAATTCTCAAACATGATAGTCAAATCAATAAATCTCTAAAACAAAACTCAAAAATTTGAAATCTAAATTCTAAAGTTACAAGTTTGAGCAAACAATTCCACAAATACAAAAGTTTAAGAAAAGTAGAATGATAAGGATTTTTCTCTTAGGTGTCTTACTATTCCCTTAACCTTTACTTTACTTTTGATCATGCAATTCATTTTCATGTTTTCTTTTCAACTAACTAAGGAGCCCGACTTGTTTGAATCGTCATACTAGCATTTTGACGCGAAGGTAAACATTTGTGATGCCAACCCCCGGTTACTCAACTAGAATCACAAATCCAAATGGCTATTAGTACTATTCATGATCCTAACTCTTTTTGTTAAAAAGAGTCAAAAAAAAGTGGAATAAGTAAATATTTTCAAAGCTCCTTTTACACAATTCTTTTTTATTTTTTTCATTAAGAAAACAGTCAAACTACTTAAGATATTAAGTAATTCTACTAAACTAGAACAAATGTAATAGTGGAATAAAATAAGCTTAAAAATTGTAACTAAAGTTTCAAATTTCAGGCATAAAAATTTGCAAAAATTGAATTCCCTAATAATGACCACCATATTCAATCCTTAATACAAGATCAATTCAATCAAGCCACACTTCAACAAGTCATTGTCATAGCAAAATTAATCCAATTTATTACTAGAGAGAGTTAATTTTAAATCAAACTATCACCACAACTCAATTCACTTGATCGCAAGATTCAATTACAAATAGGGCACAATAAATTCTCTCCCCCACACTTAAGTAACACATTATCCCCAATGTGTTATATACAAGTAAAATGAAAAAGTAAAAGAGAGTATTAACTGCCCTGAATGATGTCCCACATGAATCTTAGGTGGTGTTCTTTCCAATCAGCTGTAGCGATGATCAAATTCATCCTACAGATAAAGAGATTAAACTACAAAGAAAGTGTGAAATCCGTTCAAAATAAAACAAAAATAAAAACAAAATAAAACTGAAAAATAAAAAAATAAAAACCAAAATCATCAATGGGTTGCCTCCCATGCAGCGCTTCTTTAACGTCGTCTTAGCTGGACGTTAGCCTTATTTATCATCTACCAATGGCTTGGAGGTTGCCTTGTGCTGGCCACCTTCATAAATTAAGATAAAGAAGAGTATGCAAGGGTTTGGGTCTTTGCATAGCTTTCTTACAACAATAACAACTATTTTTGGCTCTCCATTTCTTGCAAACCTAAGCTTGCCAATATCAAAACCATCATCGAACACTCTTACCCACAGACTAAATATAGGGATTTCAGCTTTTGTACCCAAGAGAGCAGGAACGTCACCAACTTCAGCTACCTTTTGCAATTCTGAGATGCTCCACCTAAATTCATTAACCTTTTGCTTCAACACCTCCACAAAACAAATTTCCCTCCTCAAAGAAAATTTAGAGACTACAAGTACTAGCCACATACTTGATTCTCTAACAAATATGCATGTAGAGAAAGATAGCAAGGGTGTAAGATCAATTGTGGTTGGTTGTTTATTTGATGGAATTTAGGGTATATGAAAGGTGGGTATTGGGGTTGTGAGTGGTTTATTTTTATTCTCTTCAAAAGGTAAGAGGTTTGGAATTATAAGGAAGTTGCAGTTTTCATTATTCGTGAAATCCATAGTTTCCCCCCTAAAACTCTCATACAACTCACTATCATCATAAAAGAAATCTTCTGAACTCACTTCAACCATATCATATGGCTCAATTTGGGATTGCTCGTTTAAACATTCATCCTTATCAAATTCTTTGTGAAACATTCCCAAATCAGCCTCACCATTCTCGTCTTCATCACTATCATCATCTTACATCCAATTAACGGTAGAGGGATGCTGTCTCTCTTCCAGAATGGCCTTGGTATTGTTGGGTAAATTGCTTTCAGGTCTCTCACTTAGCAATTACAAAACTTGCCCAAACCAGTTTTCTAAATTGTGAAGAAAAGTCTGTTGGTCTTCCAGAGCTATCTCGATGCTCTTAAATCTTTTATCTGTAGCTTCCACTAAGGTAACAAACATCTTTTCCAATCTACGCTCATCCTTTGCATGCTCATCAACCTCTAATGTAGTATCCACTTCAAATTGAGTTGGGAAGCCAATTTATGATGCTTTGTTCACTTCCTCGACCCAATTCTCCGTAGATTCAGTGAATCTTTCTAATACAAGCTCAAGGGATGACTTCTCTTTTGTTGCCTCCCATGCATCGTAGTATTGATCTCTCTGGTATTCCCAATTTGGATTTGAGTAAGAGTTCCAGCTCTGATAGTTCCAATCAGCCATGGAGAAAAAAAAAATTATGTTTTCTGCAACACAAAAACTTAAACAAAACAAAAACATAAAATAGAACAAACAAATAAAAATCAAACAAATAAATAAATCAAACAAAAAATAAATATGAAAATAAAAACTAGATCAATAATCTCTATTAATAGTGCTAATATTATAAAACATTCCCCGGCAACGGCGCCAAAAACTTGATGTGCCAAAACGCACACTAACAAACTACAAGTGCACAGGTCATTATCAAGTAATAAAATGATGAGTAAGTATCGTCTCCGACAAGAAATGCTTATAATTACTAGCACAAATTTCTACTATTGTCTAGTGAATAATCAATTTAGGATAATTAAAACTAAAACTAAAACTAAACTAAAACTTAGGAAAATTGATAGATATAAATAAGAATAAAGCTATCTAGATATGAATCTCCCTAGCCTCTCCTAAATGTCATGAATAATGGAATTAATTAATCAAACAATGCATTGAATTGGCGTTCCACTAATTTAGATTAAAACCTCTCTCGAGTGATTTAATCCCTAATCCCTAGGTAAAGCGTAAGAAATCTCTTCTCAAACACATTCAAATAGTTCATGCGTTAAGAACAAGGAACAATAAACCAAAGGATCTTGTAGGTCTATCTCTAGCACCCCAATCAATCCTCAATCCCTATGAGTGATCAAACCATATTAAAGTATCTTTACTCAATTAACATGGAAACTATATCTAATTAACAAGCTAGCAATTGCTAATTAAAATAATAAGATTTATCATAGAAATAAGACAATCAAAGATAAATTAATCAAATCTTATATTATTCAATCCATAAAATCAAGAACTAGGGTTTATCAATATCTAAATAGAAAATAATTAGTTCATAATAGAATTGAAAGATAATAAATAAATAAATAAATAAATAAATAAAGAATCCCAAACCATCCATGGATAATGTTGCAGAAATCCTCCCTTCAATCCTTGATTTCCTACTTCAATTCTATACAAAAATGGATCTTTAATCTTGATTACACTTTCAATCTCTCGAAAATAAAGTTCATAAACTATCTATGAGCCAAAGGAACCTAAAACTCTCCAGCCGTGCAGCTAGGGTTCTTCCTAGGCTTCCAAAAGCTTCCTCTTCCTCTTAAAATTGTCATTTTAAAGGTGAAACTATCGTCTACACGCCCTTGTACCTGGGCGTGTAGGCTACTGCCAATTTCAAACTCATCACATGGAAGTGTGGCTGGATTTGTGACCTGAAAATGATCAAATTAGGCTTTTTAGTCTTCATAACTTTTGTAGATTTTTTTCTTAGCTTTTCAATGACACCTAAATCACCTCAATTGGATATTTGTAGCTATGCTTAAAATACTCAAATGTGTCCAAAGTTGTCAATACACTAGCTCTGCATTTGATTTTCAAAACTTCTCTTCAATTCTCGCCCAAAATGCCTCGAATTCATGTCCTATCTTCATGATTTCAATAACATTGATTCATGACAACCTAAAACATGAAATTCCTATAAAAGAACTCTAGAAAAATACTAAACAAACAAATCAAACTCAATTTAAGGATAAAATACATTAAGAACAAATGGTAAAATGTAATCAATTAAGCACTTATCAGTTATTTACAAACAAAAAGCATGTAACTACTTCAACAAAAAGGTCAAATGTCGAATGTTTGCTGAAGGTGATTTGGTCATGAGATACCTTAAAGCCACTGGAAATTACGAGGGAATAGAAAAGCTCGCCCCAACCTAGGAAGGCCTATTTAGAGTTCAAAAAGTCATTGGTCCAACAACTTACAAGCTTGTAACAATGGAAGGTGTTGAAATTCCCCACACTTGAAATATTCAACACCTTAAAATGTATTACCAATGAAGAAATTAATAAAAGAATACAAGATTTCTACTCCATCAAATCTTTATGCATCAAAGCCTGGTCAATTGGGAAAAAAGTCCTCCCACGAATGAGGCAAACTTTCCAAAGTCCTCCCACAAGAGAGGCAAATTATCTAAAATCCTCCTACCAGTGAGGCAAACTATTTAAAGTCCTTCCATGAGTGAGGCACTAAAGCTCTTGCCAAAGCAAGGCACTCTAGCCCAAAAAGACAAATGAGGCAAATTCGAGCAAGAAAGGGAAAAGCCAAAAGTGTATGGGCAAAAGTCCTAGTTCGGCAAGCAATAACACCTTGTCAAAATAAGGCAAAAGGACCTCGTCAATATGAGGCACGAAGCCCTGGTTCGGCAGACACATAAGACTTAGCCAAGGCTAGGTAAAAACCCTCACCAATGCAAGGCATCAAGCCTTAGTTCGACAGGCACTGAAGACCTAATGAACTCTAGGCAAAAGGACTTCGCTGAAAGTGAAGCACTGAGAAGATTAATCTCAAAGGCACAAAGAGATGAGCGAAGAAAACTTGATCAGAAAAAATAGAATTAACAAGCATCAATTAGCAAAGGGAAAAGTTCCCTTTTCAAGGGGGAAAAAAGACTCCTAAACATAGCTAAGGAAGTCTATAGAAAAGATAAATACTGAAAGCTATTTCAAACAAGTTTAACATGCAAAAGAAGCTGCTTGAATAAATAAAAATTCAACAAACACAGCAAATTCAACAAGTATAGTAAATTGAAGGAGCTATGTGAAAAAGAATTCCTCATTCATTTCTCATAAATGTAAAAATATTACAATTGTTTGTATAATAAAAATCCTATGTTCTATAAAGGATTACAAAAAAGAAAAAAAAAATACATAGACAAAACAACTCTAAGACTCCTGAGCAGGCTCGCTGGAAGTTGAAGTAGGATCAACTGAAGGCAAAATAGCTGAAAATGAGGCAGGAGTTGAGGCTGATATAGAAGTAGGAAGAACCAAAGTTGAAGCAAATGGAGGACCCGTAATAAGTGGTGCTGCTATAGAAGAAGGAAGTGACGAGCCTGAAGCCCTAGGTGCCTCTTTATTAGAAACAATTGTACCAAAATTTGGCTCCTCAGAAGTCTGGTTCTCCTCCCTGAATTCACTTACAACAAACTCAAAATCATCTAGGTGAGGAGGCAAAGACTTAGGCTTTATCTTTTTGATTCCTGCGAGGACACCTGGGAACACCTTGGCTGCATTATTAAGAGCCAGGTTATATTACTCACAGGCTTTACCAAATCCTTCAGCAAACACTTTTATCTTGTAATTATCAGACTTGAGGAAATTGGTAATGGCCATTTTGCGCTCTATCTCTGGTCGGTCTCGACGATATTCAATAGCTCGAACTCACACCAGAGCAGCAGATAGCTCGTCATCTTTGGATATAAGCTTACTTCGTAATTTGGAAAACTCGTCATGTAACTCTTCAATTCCATCATGATCCTTCTTGCACCAATCCACCACCTTTTGTAGTTCCTCCATTTTCTTCTCAAATTCTTTCAGAGAACTCTGGCATTCCTCGCATTGGCCTCTAAATCCTGGTGAAAAGAGGCTATACTTGCCTCAACTTCTTTGGATTCTCTTTTGCGAAGCTCCTCATACCTCTTAAATTCCCCCTGCCAAGTCAAGCTTCTTGCCCTCAAGTAAGCATTTTCATCTCGTAAAGTCTCCAACACTTCCAAACGAGCCGAGTTCTGCTTTAGCTCGTCCAACTCCTTATACATTTACCCGAACTCGACATCTATCTCTTTAACAATTTCCCTGCAAGTTAAGGCCATATCGCAAGCCTCAATATAATACTTGTTATTAGCTTGGAGTCGCTCCAAAAAAGTGTAAACAACCTTATAGACTGTAGAAGAATAATAAAAGGCAATGTCAGTAGCACACACTTCAGAAATTAAAAAGGTCAAGTTAAAGTAAACTTACATCATAACATTTATGTATCTCTTTCTCCACAAATTCCTAAATTGAAGTATTCATCTAATTGGAAGGCTCTCGAAGAGGGTGGAAAGTTATGGCAAGGTCATTCACGTATCTCAGTGAGCCATCTGCCCTCTTAAACTTATCAATTCTCCTTATCTTTTCAAAGATAGACTTCGCTCGAGAATTGAAAAGCTCGAATCGTGTGGCAGGCGGGTAAGGAGTACTGGCTGGAGTAGCAATTAATCACCTCACATAACTAGGGCCAACTGATTTTGACCCCTTCACAGATGAAAGAGGCTTTTTTTTTAGCAAGTCTGCCTCGGAAACCTGTTTCACTTCCTCGCCTTATGTACAAAAAGCTAGGGATGTGAAGAGGGGCTCTTTTTCTTGTCTCTCCTTTAACAGCCTCAACATTTGGTCCACTAGATGGACCTTTTGTTCTCAATTTCTTGGCTGGAGGAGCAAGAGCAGCAACTTCAACTTCAGTCTCATTACGAGGCCTAACCTGAGATAGGGGGAATCCTCGACAACGACTCCTACATATGAAGTACCCTCAAAGGCAACTGCGGTAGAGCGAGTATGAGAAGGGACATTGAAGGAGGCAACAAAGCTTTCAAAATCAATCTCCTCCATCCCTAAATCTTTAGAAATAGGAACAGTCGTTATTGGCAAAGCAGGAACAAAAATTACTAGACCAGCAAGAGCAGTAGACGTTGGAGCAATGTGAACAATTGAATCTACAGTAATTCCAACAGTTGCAGTCCCTGAAAGAACATAATATGGAGTTTAACTCAACCTAGAATGACGAAGAAGAAAAAAAACTCTATCAACATAACGAGTAGCAAGAAAAAGATGAAGACAAACTTGTGGCTTACAATGAAGGGTCTTCGATAAAGACTTCAGTCCTAGTCCCCTCATTTTGAGTCTTTTAACTTGCTTCCATCTCTTCAGTCTCCTCCACCTCTTCTTCTTTGAGTGTAGGAGGAGGAATTTTTAGGACATCTTTTGAAGAAATCCCCAAAATAGGATTAAAAGTTTCATAAGGGTTTTTGTGATGACAAATAAGAGTAGAGATAGTCTCACCATCATCAAAGTCATCATCGAATAAATCTAAAGGAGACTCTCCCTCTGTTACAGGGGGAGGTAAGATGAACTTGTCCTTACCATGCTTTACCAAAGTCTCATTTCCCTTCCTTAACAGGCACTTTAAATTTAATGCCCAAGATAGGCTTGTGACGACCAACTGTCTTCTTCGTCCTCTTGGAAGGAACTTCCTTGGCAACAAGCTCCCAGTCACCACTAACTCGAGGCCTTAAATGCCCAGTCACATCATCTAGGATAGGAAGTTGAACGTCCAAGTTGAAAGTCTTGGCTTTCACGCCTTTAGTGTGCTTGTTAATGACCCTCCAATAATTTTTAGTAAAGGCTTCCACTACAATGACAATACAAAAACATTCAGAATCCATTTATAAGAAATCAAAGTAATATTAGAATATAAGTGGGTCAACACAACTCACCCTAACATCCTTTTATCCGATAAAAGGAAGGTAACATACCTTGAGCATCTCTCAACTTGTAGCAAACACTCAGATTCTTAATATCATAGAGCGAGTTGCCATGAGTAATGGACTTTATGGTGACCTTCTCCTCCTTGCTTAGATCAATTAGCCAATTAGTGAGGCTAGCTGCAAGACACATCAAGTGACTAGGGAACCTAAAGCCTGGTTCCCCCTTTTCACAATAATAGGGAACTTGCTCTTCTAGTTTGGAATCTTGTTCTCTTTCCTTGTGTATAGATGATGACTTGGCCTCACAAAAGTACACCAGGAGCTTCCCTCAGATGACTTGATCACCTTAAAAAAGACTTGAAAGGCCTTGGCGGTAGGAGTCACCTTTAAAGTGGTGCAAATCACCTCAAAAGCAGAAGATATCCTTAATAGCATTTGGATGCAGTGACATTAGATTCACTTGAAAATGATTGAAAATATCCACGAAAAATGGAGAAGGAGGACACCTCAATCCTGCCTCCATTTAATGATAGAAAAAAAAAACTTAATTTATATCATCCTTTGAAATTTCTACCAAGTTTGCATCACCATTAAAAACCTTAAAGATCCTCTCGTTTGCTCATGGAATGCGCAATTCGAATTCAGGCTTTCCTCCTAGATTCTTACTAAAGCCTTTGAAATTGCTAACCCTAGTAGTAGGACTAACATAGTTCTAGTGTTGAATCATAGACTTTGTCACAGAAGCGAGATCATGCTTGGGAGCCATTGATGAACAGAAAAACAAGTTCTTTGAAGAAAAGAAGAGAAAATTCAAAGAAAAGTTCAAAAGCTGCTAAGAACAAAAGAAGAACATACAACAACAACATCAACAGCTAGAGAAAGAAAATGAGGATAAAAAGCCCTAATAAATGGAGAAGAAGGGTATTTATACCCTGAAGCTCTCAAAAATCATTCCTCATCATTAATTTTGAAATTCAAATCGACTAAAATTGTGGAATCGGACACGTCGCAAGTGGTTTTCAAATTCCTTGGTTGTCATTGGGCCACATGTTCGCCATGACATTGAAAGATGTCCCCTTACTTAATGCTAGAATCTCAACTGTTAGAAGGAGAAAAGATTTGAGTCCTCTCATAAAAGCAACCCGAAGAAGCGAAGATGAGAAGCAAAAAAGAAGATGATGAGGCCGAACCTCGAAGTATATCGTTGAAGCAACCTCCTCGCCATGATCTTAGAAAATGATAATATGTTTCACCGAGGTCCCATTGCTCTTCACCTCGATGAAACAAGGGGGCATCTGATCTAATCAAGCTGAAGCCCAGTTTGTAATAAAGCTCTCATATAGGCATCGAGTTCAAACTTAAAAGTGAAGGTCTCCTAAGCAAGATCAATAGCCCATCAGGCGAGGTAGCTTCTTGCCCTTTACCCTCCTTGCCAGCAAATAGGAGGTCACATGGCAAGCTACTGTAGCAACGGTCATTCGATCATTTAATCAAGGCCACCCTAAAAAGTGATGTATGTCAGGATAAAGCACTACCTACTCATGCTCTGCTCCAGAGATCATACCCTGAGCATATATCAACGTACCAATCTCCTCTAACAGTAGAAGCCTTTCCACCAACTCTCAAGGATTTGAGCATCCATCATTACTCTTGGGAGGCATGCATTCCTTCTCTAGCAAGCCATTGTACAGGCGAGTATAAAAGGCAAGGCACACCTACAATTGGAGGTAACTGCTTCTCCATACTCTCACCTAATTCTCCCACTAAATATTATAGGTTACAAGGAAGAACTCATCTTCTTTACAACCTCAAGAACTCCATAGCTAACTTGAACGTCGGACGGGTTTGGCCCTTTAACGTTCTTTGTCTTCCTTGCAGGCTACTAGAGCTCATCCAAGGTCCATATAAGGAATCTAGCCCATCAAACACTTAGATCTATAACTGATCATTATATATGGAGCATCAATTAATGTGTGAGTTTAAAACTTAATGTATTTCAATTTAGTAATATTCCAATTGTCATTAATTAATAATTACGTAAAATTACGAGTTTTAACTAAAAGTTTTCAATCCAAAACATTCAAATAATGTTTTAGGTTTAATTTTTATGAATATAGATAAGTATTAATTGTTGAATTATTTGATTATTTTTGTAAATCGACTTATTAATACAATAGATCGAAAATAATAACAATAAATATAAAGCAATAAATTAAAGAAAGAAGAGGAAAAGAGATATAAGAAAATATATAGAGAAAAAAAAGACTCAAAATCTTTATTATTAAATATTATTAGATTAATCATAGCTTTTTTTTATATATATGAATAGTTAGGATTTAATATATTTAATATTATTTAAATAATCTTATACTATAATCTCTTTAAATTATTTATTAAAGAGTGTTTAAGTAATATACACATATAATAATTTATTTATAATAATTATTTTATAATTAAAAAATGCATTTGGTTATTGGATCAGTATATATATCTCTGATAAATTACCATATTAGAGCTTATTTAAATAATAAAAAAACATTTTTAACTTTTATTCATAAAGCAAAATGGGAACAAAATGGGAATATGAGATTATAAAGCAAGTACTGGCCCAGAATAAAGAAAAATGGGCAGTAGGCCCACTAGAGATTTGAGTTGGACCTGAACGGCCCACAATGATTTTTGCTTTTTATTTTTTCTGATGTAATAATATTAAAAAATTAAAAACCCATTTCCGTGCTGGATTCGAATCATACGAGGAATTGAAAAGCTGTATGCGTGTGCCACGTGTTGAACTGTTAGGTAGAACTAAAAGTAACAGGCAAACAAGTACGCATACACCTCCCTTTCAGAAATCACAAGCTACAAGAAAGTAAGGAACTAAAGAAGAGAGTACAGTTACGAGGTGAGGTCAAAATCTTAATATGGGTATCAAAAATTACAATAAATGATGAACCTTTTTGAGCACAAAAGTGAAGATTGAGAGCTTAATTGTAATGGGATCAAGTGGGTTGGCTTCAAATTCTGTGTATAATATAGAGGAACTGAGATCCAGCAAGGCTCTAACAGCCTTTCAATGGGGAGGAACCATTTCTGCTTTGTTAGTCTCTTTTTCAATCTTTAATTACTCTTTTTTAGTCATTTTTAGTATTCGGTTATTGTTATTGATCTTGTTTGTCAGTAGTTTCAATTTCCATTTCCCATTGTTAATTTATTGCTCTTTCTTGAAAAAGGACAAAATCAGTTTTTTTTGTCTGTTTATTGGGGCCTTTCCCTTTTTTTTTTTAAACCTTTGTTGTTGTTTATTGTCCACCATAGGTTTTGGATGCGTGGATGAGGGTGTTCTTATAGTTAAATTTTTAGGTTAATTCATTCCCTTTTAGACAATTGATTTACTTCATTTCCCATAGTCATTGAAGCTATTACTGATTATCAGCATGCTCATTTTTCAATTTGTATCAGTAAAGTGTCTCAATTTTAGTTTTACTATAACAATGTCAAAATTGCCAAAAGTCTCAGATTTTTTAGTTGTTTATCTATCAAAAATCTGGCTGAAATTCTACTAAAATCTATTATGAAAGTTGAGTAATTTTTGCTGGTACAAATTGAAATTCAGTCTTTGCTGAAATTCAATGATAACTTCAGTTGGCATTGGTGAAATTAAGCCAGTATCTTTATCGTTTCATTTGGAAGTGGAGAATAGAAATTTATGAGGTGATAGTTTAAGTGTACTGAGTGCCCATAATGCTTTTTATGTTTAGTATTGCTATTTATGTAACCTAGGAATAAGTGCTTCCTGCTTTATTTCACTGCATAGCTTGCCACAGGATGGATTTTGGCTCTTCTTGCGCCATTTTGCTGTGTAATAGTTTTGTTCTTCATTAATAATCACTTGCACATTCTTATTGGATTGCTCCAGTAAATGTTATGAGGTGGATTATGTAGTGATCTTTTTTGGATTTAAATTTCTATGGATATTTTCTTCAAAATCCAAATATTTTGTGATTCATTCATTTTAGCCATGCTTTTTTATTATAAGCATAGTGAGACTCATTCTCATCAAAGCATATGGAGTATTTGGATGAGAGATGCACGTGTCATCAAAAATCAAAGCATGTCCATTAGTTTGTTGGGGGATATGTAGTGCTTTGAGTTTTATGTGGGCTTATGATTCCTGAACTTCTAGAGGGGTCTCTTTGAAGGTTGTCCAACTCAATTGGAAGGCATTGCCTCCTTAATTTGTATTTTATGTTTCTTGTTGCTAGTCATTTTATGAGTTATAGAAGGATTTCTTGTCATCCATAGTGTACTTTCATTTCTTTCTTTCTCAATAAAATCTTTTCTTATCGAAAAAAAAAATCTCATCTCGGCCATGCTATTTCCCTCCTCAATTTGTAGAAGTATATAATTGTTCGTATCAAGATGGTCTTGAAAGTCAAAGAATTGATTTTGACTGTCTTGTTTTAGCATTCTCTTATTTGTGTATTTTTATTGTTTTTGCTTTACTTGGCAGATTCCTGTTGATCCTGATTAGAACGGGGCGGAGATCAGCCTTACAGACTACCCTTCTTGTGTTGTATCTCTTTACAAGTTTTCCAACTGTCCTGTTCAAAATTTTAAGGTGTTTGCCAAGTTTTTAAATCATATCTTCTTGTGATTGATCTCGATCTAGTCTGCCATTATATTTGCTAAAGTTACCAATATTTTTTTATTCAGAGGACAATTTGGTTATTGGATTGCCTTTCTTGCTGTTGCAGCAAATCTATTCTTTCCTGAAACCTTTCCAGGTTTTCATTTCTTTTTCCCCTCACCATATGACTAATCATTTCATGCCTAGTGCTTAAGGTACATATGGTTTTTGTTTGGAGATTTAATCTTGTTTCTTATGTATACAGTTTCTCGCTTCATACTATTTGTCATCACACCTAAAGGGCTGGCTAATGGACTGCGTGATACCATTGCTGGTGGTGTGTTTTGTCTCATAATGGCAGTTTCACTTGTCATGGCAGAGCTTCGAGAAATTGGAGGATTGAGGAGTTGTGAATGTAATTTCCATTGCTTTTTCTACTTTCTTGGTATAGCTTTGTTGTTCTTCTTTACCATATTGTATCTATGCCAAGGAACTTGGTAGAGAAGGGGTTAATTTCCACAGGGGAAGACGTTCCTAACCGTCTGGAAATTCATCTTGAGCCCCATTTTGAGCTCTATAGGAGAATGCATTTTCTTGATCAAATTCCCTAGTTGGTTTCAGCTACTCAGTTCCTATGTTATTGATCATTCTAGCGTGTAATATACGTGTCTTGTCATAAACCGCTACATTTGATGAGAAAGAAGATGAAATGAGAAAATCCAATGGAGAATTCTTTTCTTACTCCATCAACCTCCATGAGAAAACCAATACTTTCATGCAGGATATGAATGATTTTCTGCAATGGAATGTTACTGTTTTACACAAATCAAGGAGGGTCGAATGGAAGACTTGAAGACTTGAAGACTTTGATCTTTAATATGTTAGGTAGGTCTTGTGGATGCATTGGACTATTGTTTGATGGATTTTTGTGCATTGACTTGGCTTTATTTGTGTTTCCTGGAAGCTAAAGGTTTGTGAATACATCCATCAACAAGTCTACTTCAATGGGGTGCAAAGTCAAATATGGTTAGGCTTCCTCTTTCAACTGGTAGCGAGTAGCAACGACAATTAGGCAATTAGAATCATTTATCTATTATTTATATATTTATTTTGAGAAAACAAATAATATGTACAACCTTATTGGATGATTTGTTTAAGTTGGAAGGATAGACAAGCAAGATTGGAATATAAATAATGGCAAGTCTTATAATGCTTTTATAACTAGTTAATAAGGAGTGTAAAGACCACGTCCATGATTCCATTTATTATTATTATTATTATTATTATCATTGTTTATGAACGTTCTCCTGGAAAATTCAAGCTTGGGATATGATTACTTGTTCAGAATCTTAACCACTCAACGACTGATTTTCGCACTTGGAATGTTTCTCACGGTTGATGGGTGTTATTCCAATTGCTTTTTTTTTTTCGTTGATAAATTTGGCTCCGACGGAAATTCGAACTCAAAAAGTGGTTTTAGTACTACTAAAATAAAGGTTTATTAGTAGTTATCTTTCTTTTTTTACAAATAAATTGAGATATTTTTAGGTGAATTTATGTGTTTATTAAAATTCGATTTAAGGGTATATTTTTATATTTGATATGAGCAAAAAGAGTTATTTTTTATTGCTCATCTCAAAAATTTAACCCGTGTTCAATTTATATATTCAGAAATAACTAAATATATTACTTACTAAAAATCAGATATTGATTAATAAGATAAGAAGTAAATTAAGTTGAAGGTTATCATTTGTTAATTTATGTGAAAAAAATAGAGATGTTCAAGTGGGGACATTGATAATAACAAATGTGAGAGAGAGTCAATGCTACCAATTCCTCTGTTCCAAGAAACTTCCCCATCAAAAAATTCAACATCTAGTGATTATTTTAGAATCATTCTTCTCAGGAAGGCCAATTCCAAATACAACCCTCCTTCTCTCCCTGTATACATGTTCATGCCATTAGTAAACAGCATTAGATCTTCTCTTCTGAATTGAACATGAAATTCCTTTCTTTTATCTCCATTTTTATTATTTCCATTCTTTGTTTCTGCTCATCAATTCATGCCCAGCAGCCTTATGAGGGAAAAGCTACAACAAATTGTTCTAACAAAGACAGTTCTGTTCTTGGATACTCCTGCAATGGCCTAAACAAGAGTTGCCAAGCTTACATTACCTTTAGATCCAAACCTCCTTATAACAATGTAACTTCCATCTCCACCCTTTTGAGCTCTGACCCATCAGAGCTCTCTGCAATAAACAATGTTTCTGAGACTGCAACAATTGATACAAACAAGTTGGTGATAGTTCCTGTCAATTGTTCATGTTCAGGTAATTACTATCAGGCAAACACAACTTATATTGTCCAAGCCAATGAAACTCCTTTTTGGATTGCTAACAATACCTTTCAAGGCCTATCAAATTGTCAAGCTGTTCAAGAACAGAACAAAAGGCAAACTACTGATATATTTCCTGGTGAAAGACTCACCATTCCTCTGAGATGTGCTTGCCCCACCAAGAACCAAACTGA
>CATKHJ010547202.1:0-10033 GCA_949750685.1 Vernicia montana | reverse complement strand
AACAGGCTGAGGGTCTTTTTAACATTTACAATGGTTAAAGAAGCATTTCAAGCTTAGGTACAATTGGTGATTCATCAAATGAGAAATTTTTGAAAGTTTCAGTAACACAGTGATCTCAGCAAAGAATCATTACATAGAATAGTATATTATTAAATACTCACCTTAAACTCCTTAGCTCCTATCTAATACTCCGCTCAAGTAAAAAGAGTGATCCTGACACTTTAGAGATTTCACCTTGTCTTTTCCCTTGTCTTTGGATTCTACAATCCATATATTAACTCGCGTCATAACAGGAGTGATAACTACCAACTAACCTCTATCATATTACAATTCTATCAAAACTTCTAGTTAGCTACAACTACAACCGTATTACCATTAATTCAATCAAATACCATAATAGTCAATTAAGTAACATTTAGTTAATCTTCATTTTAACAATATGGCCTTCAAGGCCGAATGTCATTAGGGTAAATCTCTTTCATGACTATCACCTATCTTTAGTCATATGTTCTATTCATATAATGTACATTGTACATAATTCAAATGAATTGTTCAAATTAGTTATCATGTTCATCATTTAAGAACTTCTTTATGTTAACCATCACTTGATCAATAGGGAAATTAATTCCACTTAGTTACTAATTTACTTTTTGTAGTTCTAATACATAGTTGACATATACTTAATTCATTTTTAATGAATTCAATTACATAAGAAACCCTAATTAGGTTCATAGTTCAAATTTGGGGAAAAACTCTTATAGGTTTTCAATTCATCAAATTGATTATCAATTCATCTAATTAACATTCAAATGAGGCTATTTCTATAATTAATTAGATTTTAACAAATTTAGTTTCTAATTCCTTGTGTTGGCTGAACCTAGTATAGGGAAAATTAGCTCTTTCCCCTCAAATTTCTAATTAGTGTCATACACAATTAATTGACATCTAATCAAGTATAATTCTAACACTGATTGCACCAATATCAATTTCAAGTTCCTAATCCCATTTTGGTCGAACCTTAGGTATAGTGTTTTTTCCAAATTTTGTTTGAATCTTCCAAACTAAACTTCAATTTACTCAATCGAAGCTCATTAGATCATTTTTATATCATTAATTCCACCTAATTTGGTTTAGAGCCAAAACCCCTAAATTTACCTAACCCTAAGAATTTGGAATTTCTCAATTCCTTGACCAATCTTTAAATTGAGTTAAGTATTATTCAATTGACATCTTAAAGAGTTAACTCCATCATTTAAATCATAAAACTATCATTATTCTAGGAAATTTCCTCTAGGCTAAACCCTAGAGGAAAATTCTCCCAACCTTCCATTCTTGTTAGTTTCTTTTAATTTCCATTTAATTAACTATAATTCCTACACTTCTTTACCTCAACCATCATCTAATTCAAGTAAGCAAAGATTCTCCCTCCACCCCTCCCCCCCCCCCCCCCCCCTCCCCAAATTCTAGTTCACTTGGTCGAACCATTCAAGAGAAAAAGAAGAAAGGATTTCAACAACAACTTGCAATATCAACTTAATTTCATGCTAGAAATGAAAAGTAGAGTTAAGTTGTGAGGATTAGCTTAAAAATTCTTGACTTGGTGATGGTTGATGGATGGAGGCTGAATGGTTAGAAATATGGGGAGAAGTTTGTCTTCAAATTTGGTGGGTTGGTGAGAAGAAATGAGATATATGACAAATATAATTTCTTTTTATATTCTTTTCATTTAAAATGGATGGTAGAGATTAGATTGTATATATCCAATGGCTACGAATTTACATTAGATTTTCAAATTTAGTATTTCATTAATGAATGGATAAGGATGAATTATTTTGGTAGTAAATTAATTATAAACACAATTTAACTATGCTAATTATGATGTAATAATTTTGACAAAATAGATGGTGGGATCCACCATCACCCATCTTCCTACAACTTAAAATAAAACCATTATAATCTATTTTTCTAGCATATATGGCCAGCCCACCTTGTTGGTTTTAGCCCAAAATTTCAATCTTCCATACTCACTCTTGTTACTTCATATAATGTATGATAGAATTATCTAATTTATTTTTCCAACCTCATAAATCTATAGGTTGAGAAAATATAAAAATTTACCTTTACTAATTTTACTAACAATTTTCATAATTCTATATGTAATACATTCACACATGAACAAGTCTCAGTGTAATGAAGTTTGTCCCTTCCTCACATATTTTCACTAATACAAATATTTTCTAATAACTTATCAAGTATCGAAATTCCCATTATTCTAATATTGTCATTGAACTTTTTGGATTAGGTTAATCTTAGGATGTTACACTCTACCCCTCTAAAAAAATAATTTGTCCTCAAATTTAGAAAACTTACCCGTTATGTTGCGAATAATTGTGAATATTTTTGTTCCATAGCATCTTTGCTCTCCCATGTAGATTCTTCTACATCATGGTTCCACCATTGTATTTTGACCATTGGAATTTCTTTGTGATGCAATCTCTTGACTTGGCAATCTAAGATGACCACTGGAATCTCTTCATAAGAAAGATTTTTGTCTAGCTCGACAATTTGAGGTTGCAATATATGTGAAGAGTTAAGAACATATTTCCTCAACATTGAGATGTGGAAAACTGGATGTACGTGTTCCAACGTAAGAGTCAAAGCCAGTCGATAGGAAACTTCCTTAACCTTGTCTAAAATCTCGAAAGGCCAAATGAATCGAGGTGATAGTTTTCCCTTATGACCGAACCTCATTATGCCTTTCATGGGTGAAATTAAAAAAAAAAAAATGATCCCCTACTATGAATTGAATGTCCTTCCTTTCAGGTTAGCATAACTTTTTTGTTGGCTGGAAGCAGTAGTTAATCTTTCCCGAATGATCTTCACTTTCTCAGTTGCTTCTTTAACTAGATCAGGAGCTTCTATATACTGATCTCCAGTTTCTGTCCAACATATTGGGGAATGACATTTTTGGCCATATAAAGCTTCATATGAAGCCATTCCTATGGAGGAATGATAACTGGAATCATATCCTTTTGGAGTTGTAGGTAAACCCACTACGAAGTCCATTATGACACGTTCCCATTTCCATTCAGGTAACTTGATTTCTTGTAACAAACCCAAAGGTTTTTGATGCTCGAACTTCACTTGTTGGCAAGTGAGACATGAAGCTACAAAAATCACCACATATTTCTTTAACCCAGGCCACTAGTAATATTTCTTCACAACGTGATACATCTTTATCGCTCTAGGATGTACACTATAAGGAGTTTGATGTGCTTCTTAGAGAATTCTCTCTCTTAAGTCATTTCGATATGGTACATATAATCGATCACCACAATAAAGCATATCTTCTTTTAATTCAAATTCAAAAGTTTGTCCCTTCCTCACATCCTCTTTGATCTTTGCTAATTGAGGATCCTCATTCTGCATAGACTTCACTTCATCAATAAGTTTTGGCTTCACTTGGAAGTGAGCTAATAGGACTTGGGATTTGGTTACTTCCAACTGTAAACCTTCATTGAGTAATTCTTTTAATTCTTTCACAAGATATCTTCTCTACAATGCAATATGTGAAAGGCTTCCCATTGACTTTTAACTCAATGCATCCGCTATAATATTTGCTTTCCCCGAATGATACAATATTTGACACTCATAATCTTTTAACAATTCGACCCACTGCCTCTGTCTAAGATTTAAATCTCTTTGCTTCATAATATATTGGAGACTTTTATGGTCAGTATAAATTTCACACTGCTCTCCGTAAAGATAATGTCTCCAAATTTTTAGTGCAAAGATGATTGCCGCCATTTCTTTATCATGAGTAGGATAATTTATCTCATGCTTCTTAAGTTATCTAGATGCGTAAGCAATAACTTTTCCATTTTACATTAAAACATATCCCAATCCCACTCTCTATGCATCACAATAAATGGGAAATCCTCTATCGCCTTTAGGTAATGACAAAACAGGGGCTGAAACAAGACAGTTTTTTAACTTCTAAAAACTTGCTTCACAGCTTTCATCCCAGTTGTATCTAACTTGTTTCCTAGTGAGTCTCATTAAAGGTGCAGCTATTCATAAAAAATCCTTTAAAAATTGTTGGTAATAGCCTATTATTCCCAGGAAACTTCTTACTTCAGTGACTATCGTAGGTCGAGGCCAATTTGCTATAGCTTCTACTTTCTTAGGATCCATTTGAATCCCCTCCTTACTTATCACATGGCCAAGAAAACATATGGGGTTTAACCAGAATTCACATTTAGACAGCTTTGCATAGAGCTTATGTTCTTTCAATGTTTGAAATACAATTCTCAAGTGTTCAGTATATTCCTCCTTACTCTTCGAGTACACCAAAATATCGTCTATGAACACTATCACAAACTTGTCTAAGTATGGTTTGAACACACGATTCATGAGATCAATAAAGGCAGCAGGTGCATTGGTCAAACCAAATGGTAATACAGTGAATTCATATTGGCCATATCTTGTTTGGAAAGCTGTTTTACAAATATCCTCTCCTCGAACTTTTAACTGATGGTACTCGGATCAGAGATCAATTTTAAAGAAGTAACCAGCTCCTTGCAATTGATCAAATAGATCATCAATTCTCAGCAAAGGATATTTTTTTTTTCACCGTTACTTTATTAAATTGCCTATAATCTATACATAGTCTCAGTGACCCATCCTTTTTCTTTACAAATAGAACAGGAGCACCCCTAGGAGAACTACTATGCCTAATAAAACCTTTATCCAGTAGATCTTGTAATTAAAGTTTGAGTTCCCTCAATTCAGATGGTGCCATTCGATAAGGAGGTATCGATATGGGTTGGGTACCAAACATTAAATCAATAGAGAATTCAATTTCCCTATCAGAGGGTACCCCGGGCAACTCTTCAGGAAACAACACATTAGGAAAATCCTCAATCACTCGTATTCCTATAATACCTGTAGAAGTCTTTCCTTCGTCAACCACATGGGCTAAAAATGCTTGGCATCCCTTCCTAAGTAACCTTTTTGCCCCAATAACAGAGATAAAATTTATGGACAAATTACTCTGATCTCCTTGATAAACAAATTCTTCCCTATTATTTTCCTTAAATCCAATTCTTTTCTCTCTACATTCTATATGTGCATTTTGTGCAGATAACCAATCCATCCCCAGTATTACATCAAATTCTAGAACATCTAGCTCAATCAAGTTCGCAAGAAAGTATTTACCTTTAATATCAACTACACAGTCTTTATACACTTGTCTAACTTCTACAGTCTCCCCTAACCGTATAGTGATAATCAAAGGTTCATGCATTAGTTCTTTAGATCTATCTATTTTCTTTGCAAAGCATGGAGAGATTTAAGAATGGGTTGCCCCATAATCAAACAAACATCTTGCAGCAAAAGACTGAATAGGTATTGTACCTGTCACAGCTGTATTTTAGGCACAAGCATCTTGTTGATTCAACGCGTAAACCCTTCATCCATCTTTTCCTTCCATATTACAAACTGCACCAGAAGCTTGCCCATGTCCTTTACTTTTACCTCCTTGCCCCGATTCTCCATTCTACCTATTCGTAACGTCGATTGAGATGCTACAGATGTAGCCCTTGGGAAAATCTTTTATAAAATTTCCCATCTCACCACATCTCAAACAAACTCTTGTAGTTCGTCTTCATACCCCTCCATGCTTTCTCCCATAGATAGAACAGTTATTTACTGCTTGTCCTTGTTGCCCAAATCGATAAGTCCCAGTATTTCCTGGTGTAGAAGCCACAAAAACATTTTCTAATTGTGCATGACTTTGATTCCCTCCCCGGGATTGATATGGAGTAGAAATGGCAGTGTTTCTATCTTGCCCTCTATGTTGTGGGTAATTCCCCTTATGTTGGCTACTCTGCCCTTTACTTTGATTCTTCTGTTTTTGATCTCTTTTTGCTTTATGTCGGGCCTTTATAAGCTTAGCTCTATCCAATAGTTTAGACATATTGGGAAAATCATTTTCAATCAAAACATTATATAGGGGAGCAATCAGTCCTCTTAGGAAGCGATCCACTCTGCTTGATTCAGTGGGTACTATATAGGGAGCATACTTGCTTAATCTTTTAAATTCCTTGGCATAGTCAGCAATAGACATGCTAGGTCTCTGCTTCAACTGCTCAAATTGGAAAGCTCAATTTTGCTTTTCTCATTTTGTGAGATACTCATCTATTAATTCTTGCTTGAACTTTGCCCAAAAAGGTGGTTCATCCCCATATAATCTCTCTTTTATATTTCACTTAAAACAATCCCAAGCATCTACCTTCAACTGCATTCCCACTAGCTCAATTACTTTTTCATCCGAACAAGTTAGTTGCTGAGCAATCTTATCAATCTCATCAAAGAATTCTTGTGGATCCTCTCCCTCTTCACCTTTAAACTCAGGAGAATTCATCCTCCTAGAGTCATTAACCGTAACACCATCGTTGGGTAACATCCTTCTTTGTACCCTACGGGGTGGCTGTGTTGGTTGAGGAGGCAATCTATCATTTCGAGGAGCAGGTGGAGCTACTACTGAAGGTGGTGGCGGCACCTCTTACTGTCGCTGCCTTAACTCAGTAAGTTTCCTTCTCAAATCTTGAATTTCCAATCTCATCGCATCCATAATTGAAGGTGATGACTTGGGGATAGTTGATGGATGGAAGCCGAATGGTTAGAAAGATGGGGAGAAGTTTATCTTCTAATTGGGTGGGTTGGTGAGAAGAAATGAGATAAATGACCAATATAATTTCTTTTTATATTCTTTTCATTTAAAATGGATAGTAGAGATTAGATTGTGTTGATCCAATGGCTAAGAATTTACATTAGATTTTTAAATTTAATATTTCATTAATGAATGGATAAGGATGAATTATTTCAATGGTAAATTAATTATAAACACAATTTAACTATGCTGATTATGATGTAATAATTTTGACAAAATGGATGGTGGGATCCACCATCACCCATCTTCCTCCCATCTTCCTACAACTTAAAATAAAACCATTATAATCTATTTGTTGACCCCAAGGTTTCATATGTGATTTTGATGATGCAAAATATTATTACTACTAATAAGTTTGTTTAGTGTTATTGTTGATAGTAGGTAATCTTTGATTGATGCAATTAAGTAAATAAATTGAATCATGAAAACGAAAAGAGCATTTGAAACCAAGAAATTCATGTGAAGAAGGATAATCTCCATGGAAGCAAAACTATTGACAGAGGTTTGAAGAATAAACTGTACTAATTAGGATAGTTTGTGAATGCAAACTATATATGGATGGATACTACATCAGTCTAGTTTCAGGAACAAAAATTGTTATGATTTTTGGAGCTTGGAAAATGGGGTTATGAATTTTTAATTGAATTATGCTCAAGCTGTCAGACTGGGTAATAGTAGATGATGTCAATTAGAATTAGTGGAGTTAATTCTACAAATGGATTTTGAATATTATCTTCTCCATATTTGTATCTTTGGAAGTCTAGTTTAATATTCAAAAAGCCTTGCATCAATCCGAGGTGTATAGAAGAAGCATTGGGTGAAATACTGAAGCATGTTCAAACCGTCATGACTAGATGAGCAATAAAATATTCTGAGTTTTTAGAGCATGAATATGGATTATTTTGAAGTTTTTCAAACTACAAATTTATAGTATACTGCTCCAAGTTTCCAACAAAAAAAAGGGATCATTATTTGGAGTTGTATAACTCAAGATTTTGAATTTTTTAATATAGCCATTATGTAGCTATTATAAAGCCGTTGGAATATAGCCATTATATATCCGTTGGAGCTTGTCTAGTACCATTTTTAGAGCACTAAAATGGCTGTTTGAGCATGGAATGAAGACCAATATATATCTAAAGACTCAAGGTGAAGTAAAGGAAAGTTTTCATACATCAAGAACATCTTTGTGTGCTCAAATTTATTTTAAGCTAGATTACATTCTTCTATTTTTTTGTACTAGCTATTTGCAAGAGTGAGATTAGTTTCATTCTTCACAAATCTTTCTCTATTGTTTAGGTTTGAGTGTGAGCCTAGTGAAAATACTTGTGAGCTTTGAGTGCAAGCCTAGTGAAAACACTTGTGAGCTTTTAGTGTGAGCCTAGTGAAAACACTTGTGAGGTTTGGGTGTGAGCCTAGTGAAAACACTTGTGAGGTTTAAGTGTGAGCCTAGTGAAAACACTTGTGAGGTTTTAGTGTGAGCCTTGGGAAAACACTTGTAAAGTTTGGTGTGAGCTTAAACACTAAGTTGGGAGTGAACTTGGTAAAACTCCATTGATAGTGAAATACCCAATTGAGGTTGGGGAGTGGATGTAGGATTGATTATAATCTTAACCATTATAAATCCTTGTGTTCTTTCTTTTTCTTTCTTTCTTGTTCAATTAATTTTTTAATTACCCACCAATTCAACCCCCCCCCTTCTTGGTGCATTTTGGGCAACACATTGTATATACAAACGTTAATTAATGTTATTAGTTAATTTAATTATTTTAGAGTAAATGAGTGATCTTGTGATTTTCCTAGTACCCATAAGAGCTAGAGGGAATACTCTCATTTGCTTGTGAATGTTTAAATACCGGCTCTTTATTTTCCCACGCACTCATAATTATGGCATGATCATGCACTTTAAAATTGCAATTAATACTTGTCATCCATGAAATCAATTTTAAAAAGTCAAATCAAACTTAAAAGCCAAATTAAGATTATTTAAAATTAAAAACCTAGTCCCCGAGTTCGAAGACTAGTGATTTATCCTTGGGTAAATTAATCAAAGATTAATGAATTGGAATCAAATTGGGTTTTTTTTTCTTAATTTTTCCATTGAAATAAATTAGGGTAGTGAATCCCATATCATTTTCTAAAAAAATCAAATCAAATCAATTTTCTGAGGTGATAGCCGCTTCCAATCGTGAGCACCGAAACTCGTACCTTAACTCCCTTAAAAATCACTCGCTTTTCCTTAAGGCATTTTATTTTTTTTTCGAGCGAGGGAAGGGGCGTTCGGGTGAGACCTTACACTCCTAACACTGTAGAGATAGGTACGGTTACCATCTAGAAGGTATAATTAAGAAATGTTTAAATTTAAGTTAGAACTACAAGTTATAAGTGACGAATAAGCTACTACTTAAGAAAATTCGAGGACGAATTTTTCTTAAGAGGGGTAGAGTGTAACACCCCAGGATTTTTCTAACCATTAGAAACTTAGGAAAATAGGAAATTAGAAATCCAAGAATTTATATGGAGCGCGGTTAAGGAAATCGGGTTAGTGTGTGTGATATCGGAGGAATAACAAATTCGGTATTTTTCTAACATTTTAATTTCAATAAAACTACTAGGGAAATGATTAAAAATAACCTTAGAAACCTAAATTAGAGACTAAAAATAATTTTAGATTTAAACTAGAAAGTGTAGTAAAACTTTAAGTAAAAAGGGGCAAAATTGTAATTTTTTTTAAAAGATAATTATTACATTTTGACTAAGTAAAAAAAATATAAAATAAAAATAAAAATATGTGGATAGCTGGCCAAGAAGGGAAAATGGTGGAGGAGAGTTTTCCAAAATTGATTAGTTACAAAATAAATGAAAAATAAAATATAAAATATAAAAAGGCTAAGTTGAAAGATGAAAGTTATCATCTTTCATTTGTAACTAAAATGTGCAAAGTAAATTGAGAGAAAAGAGAGAGAAAGAAAGTAAAGAAAAGAAGAAGAAAATGATTTTTAAGGTAAAAATATGAATTAATTTAGTTCTTTCCATCTATATATATATATATATATATATATTAAAGGAAGGGTGGAGCCAACACGCAGCGGAAGCGAGGCGGTGGGGTGAAATTTCAAACATTTTAAAATTTCACTTCATCCATTTTTGGTCCAAACTTGATTCAAGCAATCAATTTAATTTGTGTGTAAAACACATATACAATTAAAGAAGAAGGAAGAGTAATCTCATTACCTCTTGTAGGTTCCTTCATTCTTTGACAAAGAGCTCCCCAAGTGTGAAGCCTCTAGATCATCCACA
>CATKHJ010547192.1:0-12001 GCA_949750685.1 Vernicia montana | reverse complement strand
AGATTATGTATGAAATTCAAGGAGATCCTTAAGTGATGATGCTACTCTTGAGAACTTATATGTGAAGGTTATGATTTCTTATTTGTATGCTCATATATGTATATTTGTAGAAGTGTTTAGAGCTCCATGTGTGTAACTAAGATATATATGTTCATTTGTATACAATAGATATTAAGTGATAATTGTAAATGATAAGCAATATATTACGAATATATGCATTGGTAAATGTGTATAAGAACTTGAATAAGTGATGTGATATCAGGTTGAGATTTTGAGCATAAGTGATGTGTATTGATATTATTGATTAATTGCTTGTTACCAGGAAGGACTATGGATGTGCATGGATTCTATAAGTGGTTGGTGCCCTTACGGTTACCCATACCTTATGACCGTCATAGTTCAGAAGTTAGGTCGTGACATAAATCCTTATGTAAAGGCCTCCACATCATATATATATATATATATATATATATATATATATATATATATATATATATATATATATATATATATTGTATATAATATTATTATATTTTTCTGAAATATATACTTTGAAATTCTTATAATTTAGTACCTTTGGGGAAGGTTAATTATTAGACTTATGTTTGTTGATCTTAATATTTTTAATTTGGTCAGGTTTAGTTAGTTTAACATCTCTATTAATTTCAAGATGTTTTCTATGGTTACTTTGTTTTTAACAAAGTAAATTTACTTTATTTTATTGATCATTACGAAAAAAAAAAAAACTATTTTACGAAAAATTACAAATTTCTTATATTTTTTTCGTAAATTAAACTATTTTTTCGTAATTTTTCTTGATTGCGAAAAAAATTTTAATTTTATGAAAATATAATTTATTTTGTGTAAAACAATAATTTTACGAAAAAACTCATAAATTAACAAAAAAAATAATTTCATAATTACGAAAAAAATAGCTCTCTTACGAAAAATCACAATTTTCTTATATTTTTTTTGTAAGTAAAACTAATTTTTCGTAATTTTTCTTAATTGCGAAAAACTTTAATTTTATGAAAATATGACTTATTTTGTACAAAACAATAATTTTAAAAATAAATTCTAAAATTAACGAAAAAAAAATAATTTCATTAATTTTATTTCATTTCGTTAATTTCATTAATTTTGTAAATTTAATTTTATTTATTTCGTAAAATTAATTAATGAAATTATTCTTTTAATTTCTTAAAGTTAATTAGTGAAATTATTTCGTTAATTTCATAAAATTAATTATCAAAATTATTTTTCTACTTTATTTCGTTAATTTCATAAAGTTAATTTCGTAAAATTAATTAATAAAATTATTTTTTTTATTAATTTAAGAATTTTTTCATAAAGTTATTATTTTATACAAAATAAGTCATATTTTCGTAAAATTAAATTTTTTTCGCAACTAAGAAGAATTACGAAAAAATAATTTAATTTACGAAAAATATAAAAAAAATTGTAATTTTTCGTAAAAAAATTATTTTTTTTCGTAAAGTAAAATAAAGTATATTTATTTTGTTTTAAAATAAAATAACATTAGAAAACACCTAATTTCATATCTATTTCTTTTTATTGGGATACATATAATTAGAAACATTAAAACAAAAGAGAAGGTAAAGAAGACACCAAAGTAGATTACGTGTATATATGTGCAATGGCTTAGAAAATATAAGGATTGTTACAAAATCCATTTCTATATACAAGAAATGCTACTCCAATATTCTAGCTAAGATAAAAACTGCTAGATATAGAAGTATACAAGGAGCAGAAAACATCCCAAAATTGGATTTAATCATTAAAAAATGTTGCAGAAATGTATATATATAAAATAAAATTTCAATGAATAACCATGCAATCTGGAGGTAAATGTGAGATAGTTTTGGAAGAACGTTGGTATTCATCCTCTTGATTTGTGTTATTCTCCTCTTGAAAGCCTGCTGCTTCCCAAATGCAAGTCTTAACCTCTCTAAATCTCTCTTCTGATAGAGAAACCTCAGCAAGAAGACGCCATGCATACGCCTCTGATGCATCCTCAAAATCCTTCCTTCTTTTTAGCACTATATGTCCACTGATCTCCCAAACAGCTGGATTCACTTGAGTTTCCAAAAGCTCTTGACTTACTTCTCCAAGTGCTTGTTTCTTCGCGTAACACTGAGCATTCATCAATAGTTTAGCAACTGATCAGATTTTTTCCGCCTTCTTTTGAAATCACAAATCATTTTCTAATTGAATGAATGCTAATTAAAGGGTAAAAATATTACCTGGGGGAACAGAAAGATTCGTTTTCCACAATCAGCAATTAGGACATTGAAGGGGATATTGTTGTTCTGCAGATAAATGCAAGAGCTAGCTACTGAATCAGACAAATCTTGAATTGTATTTCCACCTTCAAACACAAGACCTTGCACTGGATAATTGAAAAGGCACGAAACTGTCACTCCTCTATCTTGCTGACCCTTCACTGTCATTATTCTTCTAGTTGGAGCTTTCTCAACTGGGAAAGCTACTGCTAAGTAGTATCCCTACAAATATCAGAAAGAGTCAGAAATTAGGACTAATTGAAAGTCAATTAATGAGAAATAGGAATTGGATAAAGAAAGTTTTACTTGGAAATGGAGATGATTGATTGTAGCAAAAGCACCCAAACTGTTGTATCCAACTCTAAAGAAAGGATCAGATGCTTCTTTAGCCATTTGAAGAGCAAGCAAGAAACTCTCATTATCAATCCTTTGAGGCAAGCAATCAAGAACACGAGGTATCAACAGAACATGTCCATATTCAATTGGGCTAACCTGAACATTATACCAGACATAAAAATGCACATAAAAAAGAAATAAAATTAACCAAGAATTGAACATGACTAAAATTTCTCACATTGATAGCAACAACACTAGGAGATTTGGTATCAGCAGAGGGAGGTGCAATAGGGAAGAACTCGCTGTTTTGATCTTGACCTTGTTCGAACCTGAAAAGGACTTCTTCTTGTCCAACTTTTTTGAAATTGAACTTGCTCTCATCGAAGCTCTGAAGTACCTTGTCGACCCTGAATTCAGTAGCTCTTTTCTTGAGATGGCGCCCCTCGTTAAGCTGTGCAACGAAACCATATTTGCCAGGAATGATCTTTGTCTCACAAGTGGTTACGTCGTAGCGAAAAAGGCCTCGATTCATCCGCTCCTCCCATTGTCCAAGCAACAGATTGTGCAAGAAACATATTTGAGCTTGAGGCTGCTCCTTGGATGGTTTCAACACCCCATTTTCCATTGCATTCTCTACATCTTTTTTGAATGAATATAGAGGCAAATTAGACCCTGAAAAGACATATATAATAGTACAATATAAGAGAAATTTGAGAAAAATAAAAACAAGACTTGCAGGTTTCTACTATTAGAGTAGATTGGTATACTTTGAAATCAAAATCCATAACTCAGCCTCAAGATTCTAAATGAATCAATTACTCTGTTTCCTTCCCATTTTTTCCTTTTATACATTATAATAGAAATTCTTAAAAAGAAAAGGGATTGCCAGAATTAATTAACCTTACCATCATTTATCAAATTGAGAAGGTGGACTAAATACACAAGGCTAAAATATACCATATACGATCAAACCAAAACAAAAATGATGATTAAGAGACTCAAATCTAAGTTTCTAAGTTTCCTAATGCTTCTCAATGGGATAAAACAATCAAATGTTTTCCTTGACAAGATTTAATTAGAACGTATGACCAACAGGACAGATGACCACTTAGCTACAGGATAATGGCCAATAAAATCTATTTCCTCCTTTTCAAAATATCTATTATTTATAGTTAATGTAACAGCGATCAATAAAATTACTAAATAGGCCCGATTATAGGGAAAAAAAAAAACTACATGATACCAAAATAAAATTAATGTCTCCTCGATTTTTTTTTAGTATGACTTTAGAAGAATAATATTATCTCCGTCCCAAAAAATTATTCATTTTCTTTTACACAGTTGAATAATACAATAAATAAAATGTCATATTTTCCTTTTGTTTCCTTCGTGATATAATAAATATATTTTTCTTTTTTTCACTAGTATATTGCGTTGGAACTCTATTTTAAAATTAGTAGAGTTATTTGTTTTTTGAAAAAAAAAAGTAGTAGAGTAGTATTTGTTTTTAGAGCTAAGTATTGCTTACACAGGGTGTATACACGAATCTAATGAGACAATAATATATGGAGTAAAAAAGAGTATCGATATTTTTTTTATTGTTTTGAGAATATAAAATTTCATAATAAATTTTACATTTTACCATAAGCTTTTTTAAGTTAAAGTTGAGTTTTAATAAGGGGTATTGAAGAAAAATTGAGTAAAAAATAATGGTATTAATAAAAAGATAATGCTATAATCTTTTTGGGACAATCTTTTTGCAACAGAGTTAATAACAAAGAAATATACATTGCTAGCTCAGGGACATTTGTTCAAACAACAATAAGCAGATTAATCAAAAGCTATAAATCAAGGAAGAAAAGAAACGCAACCAGGTAAGCAGCAGTTTCCAAGGCAATTCCGTCCACACCCTTCAAAGCTCTTATCGGAACTCTCCTCCTGGTAATTTGAAACCACCGTGGGAACTTTCTTAATGGTCAACATCTTTCTCCTTTGATAATCAAACAAAACTATATGATATTTATATAACTATACTATGTAAAAAAAATAAATAGATATATAGAAAAAGCAGGTGGTTATGTTGCCTGCACCAGTGAGGAAGAGGTGGTGAGAAGGAGAACCGCCGTCAGAAGGAAGGGTATCCGTGCCTGCCACCGTGAGGGGGAAGGACTTTTACTAGTTTTTCTTGTCCGTACGGTTTCCTATGATCTCACGATGCTCTTCTTCTCCGTGTTTGAGGAAACAAAGAAAGAAGGCAGAAAAGGGTTTCTTAATTTGGAATCCTTATTTTTGTGGTACTTTCAGGTCCAAATATTTCTCTGTGGCTTTCTCTGTTTCATGCCTATATTTGGTCTTCTTCTCCGACATGGCAATATTGGCCGTGCCGCAACCAACTTACGAATAGGAAAAAAACAAAGTAGTAAGTAAATAACAAAACAAACCTTAATGGCCTTAATGTTAGCCCATTAAGCCCAACAGCAAAACCCATTGAAGCAAAAGATCATTTAGCCCATATAATAACCTTTTATTTCAAATAATAATAATTTGCGACATCATACCCTCCAAGATACTATCAAGTTTATTAACATCAAGCTCCTGACATCTTCACTAAACCCTATTTATTGCAACATTTTTGTGATCTTATTAGCAAATTTCATATGGCTGCTTTCTTACCATTTTCAGTTTGAGGGGATGTTAATGTTATTAGCTATATATTTCTAATCATAGCCTATAATCTTTCAATTTTTGAGTATATTATTATATATGTTTAGTACAAGAATAAATCGAAATATATACACAACAAAGATTACAAAATAAGAAAGGACAAATATTACAAAATAAAAAGATTGAGAGATCTTAGATTATGATTAGGGATACACAACTAATATACTGATAAAGGACAAAATATACCGAACTTGGTTATGAAGTAAGTTGGGCCCGACCCAATCCAATCCAATATACTTAAAAGCCCAATAAAGGTGAAAATTAGGCCACCATGGAATGAAGTTCATTTCCATGTAGGAAGCTGAAATCATGTTGAATACCATTCCAAATTCGAACCGGTTAAGGCAATCCATATTCAATTCATGTAAAAACTTATATCCTATAAATACCTCAAGAAATCAACCCTCTAAGGTACATTCACATATACACAAACAAGTGCAAATACTTTTGTCCTTAATCTTCTCAATTGAATCAATCATCTAACTTGTTCGTCGGAGTGACATTGCTAGGCACCCCGCTAAGCCCACTCGACTCTTGTTTCTTCTTACAAGTCGCACCAACTTATAACCAAATTCAAGCAAGGTGAAACTATTCCACTTCGGCTGGGATTCGCTTCATCAAATTGGCGTCATCTGTAGAAAACGATTAGTCAGAAATCTTTCCTAAATATTCTCAAACTTCGTGACCTATAGAAGAATTTAATCAAGAAGAATGGTTCAATCAGAAGATAACAATAATCGGGAAAATCTTCCTAGAGATCCTAGAAGTTCTCAAATCCACCCAGGGGTGGAAAACCATGTTGAGACCCATGGCACTCCGCCTGGACTAACCTCAAATACTAATGTAGCATCTACGCTACAACAGTTGAGTGTCATAGTCCCAGTTCAGAGTGGGAATCAGTCTATCCTATTAACTCCTGAGGTTGTATCGGCTTTTCAATTGCTACTAAGCACCCTGCAAACCCCTCAAAATACTTCGGCAATCAATATTCAGGCAAACACCAAAGTAATACTAGGAGCAGATCTTACTCGAAGGCTCAACTTCGGAGAAATACCACCAGAAACTTGAAACCAAGATCGTGTGATTGAAAGAAGTAGGGAAAGAGTAAGGTCAGAAATTGTCAGGCTTGGTGATAATGCTGAAAAGGAAAATCCCAACCAAGGGTGAAGTGATCAGACAACCAGCAGAAATCGAAGCAAAGAAGACCATCCTCGGCGTTTAAACAAGGCTGACCCAGACAGTAGGACCAAGGAAAGGAGACAATCCAAAAGGAGGACTAGAAAGGAAGGAAAATCTCTCTCCGAGTCTTCCAGTCAGGAGGTCATGAGCCAAAAAAAGGGATGACGAGATAAAAGAAACCCTTAAAAAGTTCCTAGAGGAAATTGCTGAGGATAAGAATAAAAGATCTCTAGACAAAAATCTTAAATTGGCCCCTAAAATCTCCTTTCACCAGATCCATACAAGAATACAGAATGCCCAGCAAGTTCAAACCCCCAAACCTGAAAAAATATGACGGTGAAACTGATCCAAGAGCCCATATTATGGATTACAAACATGCAGTAGAATTACAGACAGGAAGTGACGAGGTCCTATGCAGAGCCTTTAGAGGATCTCTAGAAGGACCAGCCACTCGGTGGTTCGATGGCTTAGAAGAAAAAAGTATCACTAGTTTTAAGCAACTCACCACTCAGTTCATGCAAAGATTCGCAGCCAGTATTCCAGTGGAAAAAATGAACGCAAAGTCTCAAGGCTATAACACAGAAAGAAGGAGAGCCCTTGAGAGACTATGTAGCTCTCTTTAATAGGGAGGCTCTGAAAGTCACACAGCTTGACCAGCCTAGGATAGTAGAGGCCCTACAAAATGGAACATTCCATACAGATTACTTCAAAGTGTTATGCAGACATGCACCTTGCACTCTGGAAGAAGCTATGGTCATTGCCCAAAAATACATTAGATAAGATGATGCATACTCTTTCAATTAGTTTGCTAAGAAAATAAGGGCAAATGAAAGTCCTAAAGTAGAAAGCAGAACCAAGAAGCCGAAAGAGCCTAGTAGAGAAAATAAAAGGAGTAAGAGAGAGAAGAACAAACCATCTCATACCTTAGACCTGACCAAATTGACTCCACTGAATGCGAGCCCAGCAGAGGTGTTCACAACTTTTAAGGATCAGGATATCTGGACTCGCCTACATCCTATGTTTACCCCACCAAAATGGCGAAATAAAAATAAATATTGTCTGTTTCACAACACTCATGGTCACAACACAAATGACTGTAGGCAATTACTAGAAGAAATCGAAAGATTGATCAACCAGGGATACTTGAAGAACTTCATGAAGGGTAATCAGGGCGAAGCCAACAAAGAAAAAGGGAAGCAAGCTGTTAATGATGGGTCAGCAAGAGTCATTAATTGCTTAGTAGGTGGACCAGATGAAGCAGTAATGAGCAAAAATCAGCGTAAAGCCTCCCAAATAAAGAGTGAGGAACTTGAGTTTATCTTTTGGAATGGATGTCTAGTACTGACTAGAAAAGGGGATGGAAGCCAAATCAGAAATCCTCACTCAAATCCACTAATCATCCAAATAATGGTAGCCAATTTCTTGGTAAAAAGGGTATTAGTGGATAATGATAGTTCGATAAACTTGCTCACAGTCGAAGCGTATGCTAAGATGGGACTCAAAGAGAGTGATCTAGAGGACATTGGGAATCCGGTTCATACTCTAGATGGAACAGAGATACCAGCAGTTGGGATCGCGAGGTTACCTATTATAGTAGGTTCTACCCCGGACTGTGTTACAGTAATGGCAAATTTTGTGGTAGTGAGATTACCACTAAGTTATAACATTATGTTCGGAAGGCCTCTTCATTATGATTTTGATGCATCAACTAACATCAAACAACTCAAAATAACTATCCCCAAACTAGATGGGGGAGAAATATATGTCTATGAGACACAAGACAGAGGAGACCTAGAGAGAAAAGAGCAAAAAAAGGTATCCACCTCGCATCCAGCAGAAGAGGTTGCCTTGGTTGAACCAGCATACAGAATTCCAGAGAAAAGGACCGAATGGGTAGAGAAATTGGAGAAAATACCAATGGGAGGAGAACGATCGAAAAAGTACCTATTAATTAACTCATCTCTAGAGGACGAACAGAAGCATCAAGCTCACCAATTTCTAGCAGGTCGTCTATCCAGATTTGCATGGTCCTCAGATGAAATAAAATGGGTTGATCCAAGCATCATCACTCACCATCTTAATGTCGATCCCTCACATAGACCAATAAAACAGAAGAAAATGTGCTTCGGTCCAGAGAGTCAAGCTGTGATAGATGAAGTGGTTGACAAATTAATGAAAGTTGGATTCATTAGAGAGGTGCAATATCTAGACTGACTCGCTAATGTAGTGCTGGTGAAAAAGTCGAATGGGACTAACAGAATGTGTGTAGATTTCACAGATCTGAATAAAGCTTGTCCTAAAGATTCCTACCCCTTACCCATGATTGACAAATTAGTGGACTCAATAGCAGGGTACGGATATCTGTCTTCGTTAGATGCAAAATAAGGCTACCATCAAATAAGGATGTATCCAGTGGACGAAGAAAATACCTCGTTAATAACTGAAAAATGGACTTACTATTACGTCTCTATGCCTTTTGGTCTAAAGAATGCGGGAGCAACCTATCAGAGACTGGTAAATAAGATGTTCAAAAACCAGCTAGGGAAAAATTTGGAGGCCTATGTAGATGATATGATAGTCAAAAGCAAAAGCTTCGAAGAACATCTCAAGGATCTGAACGAGGTAATAAAGGTCATGGATGAGTATGGCATGAAGCTGAATCCAGAGAAGTGTGCCTTTTTCATACAATGAGGTAAATTTCTAGGGTATATGGTGAGTGAAAAGGGAATTGAACCGAACCCAGACAAAGTGAAAGCAATATTAGAAATAGCAGCACCAAGTAATATCAAAGAGGTACAGAAGTTAACAGGAAGAATTGTTGCTCTGAGTCGATTTTTGTCTAAATCAGCTGAAAAATACCTTCCCTTATTCAAAAATTACGAAAGGCAGCTACTTTTGAATGGACCGAAGACTTCCAACATGCCTTTCATCAACTAAAAATATTTCTCAGTGCATAATAAGTGCTAAGCCAACCTTTACCAGGGGAAGAAGTGCTCATCTATTTATCTGCTTCGGAACAAACTATATTAGTCAAAGAAGAGGGATCGGTATAGAGACTAATATATTACTTCAGCAAAGTTCTACACGGAGCCGAACTAAATTACTCACCCATAGAGAAAATAGCTTATGCCTTAGTTTTATCTGCCAGAAAATTGAAAGTTTATTTATAAGCACACCAGGGTATAGTAGTGACTGACCAACCCCTACAAAAAACACTTCATAAACCAGAGACATTATGGTGAATGTTGTTTTGGTCGGTGGAGTTGGGTCAACATGGGTTACAGTACCGAGCTAGATCAGCTATTAAAGCGCAAGCATTTGCAGATTTTCTATCTGAATGTTCCTTCGGCACTGAAGTTATAGAAACCGAACTAGAGACAAATACAAGGGGGCCAGACCCACAAGAACCAAGCTGTGAAGATGAATTAACTGGGAACTATTTGTTGATGGGGCTAGTAGCAAAGAAGGAAGTGGCATTGGGATAGTCTTAAAGAACGAACAAGGGTTTATGATAGAATACGCCTTAAAACTTGGATTCGAGGGAACCAACAATATCGCAGAATATGAGGCAATAATCCAAGGGCTAATGTTTGCGGACTATCTTCGTTTAACATCGCTGAAAGTTTACAGTGATTTCCAGCTTGTCGTCGGGCAGATAGAAAAAGAATTCGAAGCTAAAGAGCCTTCCATGATCAAATATCTAGAGAAAACTAGAGAGGTAATTCAAAAAATGGTAGATCGAGGAGTCAAGCTACAGATTCACAAGATTCCAAAGAACCAAAATAATAAAGCAGATAGCCTCTCCAAACTTGCAGTAACGCACCCAATCGAACTACCACAGAATATCTTTATAGGGACTTTGGGACATCAAAGCATTCAAGAAGGAGAAGAGGTAATGGAGCTTAATGAAGAACCAACATGGTTGGATCCAATTAAAGCATACCTCGAAAAAAGAGAATTACCACAAGATCCTAAAGAATCCAAAAAAGTGAAACACCAAAGTGCCCACTTCTCTCTTCATAGTGACATACTTTACAAAAGAGCATACTCTCTCCCATGGCTGAGATGACTAAAACCAAGCGAGGTAGATAATGTCTTGAGAGAAATTCATTAAAGGTGTTGTGGAATGCACATCGGTGGAAAAATGTTAGCAGCTAAAGCAGTTTGACAAGGGTATTTTTGGCCCAGAATGAAAGAAAAAGTCATCGCTTTCGTTAGAAAATGTCCCTCTTACCAAAAGTTTGAGCGAGGAAGAAATATCCCTACAGCAAAACAGATGCCAATTACTACCCCATGGCCTTTTCCAAAATAGGGTATAGATATAGTGGGACCATTCCCAACAGTTTCGGGACAAAGAAAATTCCTTCTTGTAGCAGTTGAATATTTCACCAAATGGGTAGAAGTAGAGCGCTCGCAACAATAACAGCAGAAAAAGTGATAAATTTTCTATGGAAAAAGAATTGTGTGCAGGTTCGAAGTACTGTATCAGCTTATCAGTGACAACGGAAGGCAGTTCGACAACGCTAAAGTAAAGGCTTTCTGTTCTGGACTTAATATAAAGCAACACTTCTCCTTAGTAGCCCATCCCCAGTCAAATGGACAGACCGAAGTGACTAATTGAACAATCCTTCAAGGATTAAAAAGAAGGCTAGACTCATATGGGAGAAGCTGGGTGGATGAACTTCATCATGTTCTATGGGCATACTGAACCACCCCAAGACAGCTCACATGAGAGACTCCTTTCTGTCTAACATATGGCAGCGAGGTTGTTATTCCAATCGATCTCAGTTCACCCAGTGGAAGGATCCATTTCACGAATTGTGAAGACAATAATGAAGCAAGAAGACTGGATCTAGATCACTTAGAAGAACTCTGAGAAAAGGCAAGCATCAAGATGGCTGCTTACAAGCAACGAGATGCAAGCTACTTCAATCAGAAAGTAAAAGCTAGGAGATTCAGAGAAAGAGAGCTAACCATGAGGAATCTAGAAGCTACAGGCAAAAGAGATGGAACAGGCAAGCTTGCACCTAAATGGGAGGGATCCTTTAAAGTTAAAAAAGTGATAGGACCAGCTACTTACAAACTTGTAACAATGCAAGATGTCGAAGTTCCACATACTTGGAATATTCAGCATCTTAAGAAGTTCTATCAATAAAATAATTCTTTTCCTCAAAAAAAAAAAAAATAGCTTTCTGTTGAGAGAGTGAAAGACCTAGGAAAGGCTAGGCGAAAGACCACGAGGTAAAAAAGACTTAGGAAAGGCTAGGTGAAAGTCCGTAAGGTAGCTCTCTGTTGAGAGAGTGAAAGACCTAGGAAAGGCTAGGCGAAAGACCGCGAGGCAAAAAAGACTTAGGAAAGGCTAGGTGAAAGTCCGCAAGGCAGCTTTCTGTTGAGAGAGTGAAAGACCTGGGAAATGCTAGGCGAAAGACCGCAAGATAAAAAAGACCTAGGAAAGACTA